>SCHK01051035.1:10200-28536 GCA_004124795.1 Poropuntius huangchuchieni
ATTATTATTATTGCTAAAATTATCAATAAAAATAATATATTTTATATTACTATTGTGATATTTTACTGTAAAATAAAAACTGAGTACTTAAGAAAAATATAATAATAATTGTTTACAATAGAGCTTTAACTGTCTTAAAACTCTTTATTTTCAAGCATTAAACATTCAAGCTTTTAGTTTGGCCAAAAAATTGCAGGTAGCCCTTAAAGTTTCTTTTTTTGTTGAAAACAGCCTGATAACCAGTAAGGGCAGTAAAATAACAGCTCTCACCCAATACTTTGTAATACACATAAAATAATTTTAAAAAAGCAACATACTTCCCTCAAATTGTCAGTCCCGCTGTACTATACTTGAAAATTATGGCTTAACTAAATACAGGTAGTGCTTCAAGCTCTAAAAATGGTATTGGTTCATAATGTTTAACACATAAAAGGCTAGACAAATGACTCATGGTCACTAACCAGTGTGCAAACAATGCAAAAAGTCCATGGCCCCACTTTTACCACCATCCCCGTCTGACTCATTCTAATTGGTGGGAAAGGAATGCATCCTATTACTTATTAATGGATCACCTAAAATTGTGGGTGACATTTGTGCATCCCATGAATGCAGGGTGTTGTCGTAAAGGCAGGAAAGTGGCGTTGTGAAACTGTCAGGCATCTTTTCTAAAGTTTTTTTGTAGCCTCAAGAGCAAATCTTCTCAAAACAGAGTCTGTGTGAAAGTGGTAGTAAAAACAGAAACCTTGTAACACACTAACATAAGTCACAGTTAGAAAAGTACATAGTTTGTGATGTAATGTCATGTGCAAGTGCATGTATGCATTTGGCAGATGTTCCAAAGTGACTTAAAAGGCTTTCAATGTACATTTTTATGCGTGTCCTCTAGGAATTGACCCCATGACATTGCCGTTGCTAGTACCATGGTCTAAAAATTGAGCTACTTAAAGATATATAACTAGCAATTTATCTGTCATTTGTGACAAATGAGTTGCTCTACCCTGTACCCCTCTGACCCCGGTGCTTATAACCCACCCCTGACCCTCTCTCCCCCTGTGTGAGTTCGGACCCTGGGGCTTTTCCAGGACATACACACACGTAGCCATACATATATACACGTCACTTAGCATTTTCCTGTCCCTCGTATCAATCTAAACTCTTTTTCTCATATCCACCCTCCCCCAGTCAGGCGAGTGACTCCTGTCATTGTCGAGGCATCTTTGTCTTGGATATGCGATAAAGGGGTCATTGTTGCTATTCTGCTGTGTCCCCAGCCTCTCTCTCATCCAGTCTATCTCTCCATAATTTATTTTCTCTACACCTGCTGGTAGAACACTATTTGATAAGTCTAATTTTACACCTTTACGGGCAATTCACATGCTCAGATGGTATGGACATCACATTACCAACAACTGAACTGCACTCACTGAAATCAATATTACAGAGCAGCCAAGTCAGGTGATCAGAAGTCCAAAAAAAAAAAAACTCTAATGAGTGTGCATAGACAAAACAGTTTTCTAAGTGTTCTTAATAGATGTGTTAATGCTTTTTATGTCCACAGTACTTAAACATGTCCTGTAATTGAAGTTTCAGTTGTTGAAACATGCATGGTACTAGTAAACTTAACTAGCTACTATGATGATATCTACATTGTCATAGACAGCAGAGTGGTCATATATAATCTGATATGCATTACAATTATTTGAACAAGACACACTATTAATTTTCATTATAAGATGCGCATGACTAAGCGTGATTACGATTAATCGAGCAGCCCTAGTCAGAATGCATGAAATAGCAATAGACCTCCCCTTTGAGTTGAAAACAAGTACTGAACGTCTACCACTAAAATCTGATAGCACCAGACAGTGTGCGTTAGCCATTAGCCATCAGCCATTCCTGTGTTCCAGGAAGGACCTGCCTGAGGAGTGTGTCAGGGGAAGGTGATCGGGGGTTTAGCGTTACTCTCAGCTGAGTCACCTTTCCAGTTGATCCCCATTTCTCTTTTGTTTTTGCCAGCGTGTGGGCCATTCTTTGATAACGGTAACTTAAGTCCAGTGTGAGCTCAGTTAACAACATGGACTGACCACCGACTTCAGCCTATCAACTCACACACACAGACTGACATCACTTTAAAGGAGGTCACAGTAATCAGATTATCCCAGTTATTCAGATGCACTGACAACCAGCAAACCAAGTATGTTCAAATTAGCCCCCCAGGCAACATGAGAGAGAGAGGCAGCTATTACGGTAATTTTGGTATGCTAATGTAAAAGTCTTTGTCCCTGACTCTTCGTGTCATTGTTCTAATATGATACATTTACATTACACCAATTTTGAGGGGCTACTTTATTTCAACTGCTAAAATTTATATCAGAGTTGAAATTTGTGACACATGCTGATGCTAGTAAGGGAATGCAATTATTGGTGAGCTAAAAGGGTACCATACACACAATCCCACTGTAGTGTGTCGTTGAGAGGGGACTGTACCATGGGGGAGGGGGATGTCTAGGGCGCAGTAGAGGGGAGCTGGGAAGAGGCTGGAGGGCTTGGAATCCGCCTCTGTTGCCACGGCAGCTGTGCCAATCGCCAAGTACGCCTACAGTTTGAAGAGGATACCTGAGCTCAGAGCCCCTGGATAATGAGAAGCAGTGAAACTCTAAACTCTGACAGCTAATGCTTTCACCCCTCCTGTGTCTACAGGGGCACGATAAACACGCATCCCATCTCTGGGAGAGGGAGCAGCACTGGGATGACTGTTTTCATGGATTTGACAAGGACAGGGATTAGCAGACTTTGCTAAATCTTCTCGAGTGTCTGTCAAGCTCTGCAAAAACTGCAAAAGCTGTACCCTTAGTATCTAGTGTGCAGGGCTCCTTTTCCCAAGTGCATCCATACTCATCCATTCAGCTACTCTCTTCTTTCTGCCCACAACAACTCCAACTGCGCTTAGCAGCAAATAGCACAAAGGACCAAAAATAGCCCAGCATTTTCCAGAGCAGAGCAGCTCTCCTTAAGAAGAGGAAGCAATGCCATGACAAGAGGCTATGAGCAAGTCCACACACAGCATCTATTCCTTTTGTTCTGTCACTACAGTCGCCCCACCTGTGCGAAACCCATAATTCCCATTGCAAATTTGAGGATGCAGAATTATATATCTGATGCACTGCATTTCTGTTGGGACTGTATCTGTCATGCCAGAAGTGTCCCAAAGGCATTTACCCTTAATCAATATGTCACTGCGTATGAATGTGTGTTGGTATTGAGTGCATCAGAACACTCTTCAGAGAAAATTTTTTTCAAATGTTGTACCTTTAGGGGTACAACAGCTTGTTGCTGGGGCTGTACCCTCAAAGGGACATCTTTGTATCCGTTTTAAACCTTAAAGGTTCATATTAGTACCTTAAGGGTACATATTACTACTCAAAGATACTAATATGGACTTTTAGACACAGATAAGGTGCAAAGTTGTCGCTTTTAGGGCACTGACCCAGTGACCCAAGTTCTTGTACCCCTAAAGGTACAATTTTTGCTGTGAACAATAAAGAAACATTACTCACTGTTGCTCGATTTGAGGTCTCGATGGATGATTGGCACAAAGGTCTGGTTGTGCAAGTAGTCCATTCCCGTCGCAATCTGCACTGCCCAATTCACCAGTACCCGAGGAGGCACCTTCTTCCCAGCAAGTGCCCGGTTAAGTGCCCCACCACGGGCATATTCCATAACCAGGCAAAGATTTGGCTCCCGCAGGCAAACACCTCGGAGGGCGATGATGTTGCGGTGTCGGAGCATCCAGAAGAGTCTGGCCTCCTGCCTCACGTTCTCTGCCGTAGCACTGATGTCCTCATCTGGATCCTGACGAGCTGCTTTAACAGCTACTTCTTCATCTCGCCACACACCCTTATACACCTTTCCAAAGCCTCCAGCACCGATCACCTCCTCCAAGCACAGCTCTGAGAAATCAATCTCCAGTGGCGACTCCCCACCGACCAGACCTCCAGGAGGTAACGCTGGATAGCTGGTGTCCCGTCGGGTCACATAATTACTAGGGAATATGCCCACCTTGTCCTGGATCTTGCCAGTCCACCAACCCTCATCTCCAGACACTTTTGAGTCCTTGGAAAGCACCTCCAGTAGGTCACCACGTCGCAAGGTCAACTCCTCGTCCGCTGTGGCCTCATAATCAAAGACAGCTGTCCAGTACGTGTTACTGCCTTCGTGATGATGAGGAAGATGGGAATCAGGGGAGTCCACTGAAGAGGAAAAAGTAGATGAGTTCTGGCTGCTGCTGTTGTGTGTCAGGCAGGGTATTGAGTTTGCATTTGCTGGGAGAGCAGGGGGAACTGGGGGTCCGCAGGAACCTCCCCTACTGGTGCAAGGTAGCGGGGCAGCACTGCCTCCACCTCCAGCTCCTACTCCACTCAGTCTCGTATATGGGTCCATCACTGAGTGTTCAGGTCAGCGATGTGGTCTCAAAAGCTGGAGGAGGCCCTCTGTCAACTTGCGCACAATATCCATGCAGAGCCCATCTACTGAGTACAGGCCTTCTTGATGAGGAACGAAATCAATAAGTAAAGCTTTTGCTGGGCTGCCCCTGCACAGTCCTCACCGATTGCTTGGATTGTCCACAGCACACTTTTTCTTAACATTTATAGAGCCATTTTAGCCAATCAATGTGTGCTTACGATGCTCTATAGATGATGACACTGGAAAAGAGTTTTGCTAGAGAAACCAAAGTCCTTATAATTAGGTGAGAATATCCAGTCCATCAAGGTGTGAGAATCTTATCTCTTTGGTTACTTGATGCAGCATTGGGCTTTTCCATCAGAAGAATCATTGAAGTTGCTTTTGACACTGCTTGCTTGGTTTCTCTTTTCAACAGCAGAATCCAGAAGTAAAGGAATATTACTAAAGATAAAACAGTAACTAGATGGGTCTTCTGATGATTTGCCTTACATCACACATCATGTTCTAGAAGGGTTAAGTTCTACCTAAATAGCTTGCACTGGAATGCTGTCTTAACCTCTAATCCTCTGATCCATGTAAAGCTCTCATATTTGTAAACGTACATCGATGTTAATTTTTTTTGCAATGGATGTTGAATGAATATTCATAGCCTTAAACACATGCATGCGCAGGCTTAAGGCATCCTCAGACATTCAGCTCTGATAGGCTCACAGAGATGCACCAGCTCGCGATCTCAAAATATCCACAATTATTTGCACATTTGTGATATTCACTTCACGTGTCTCTTGTGTTATATAAATTTGAAATATTGCAAACGCTATAAGACAGTTGAAGGAAAGCGCGCGTCCATTTTAAGATGAGAATCACAACAGAGAGATGGCAGAGCCGTGGCTGTCATTAGCTTTAATCGACATACATAATGTACGCCACATATTTATCGCTCAGCATATCAGGAAAGGCATTTATTCGGCGTATTAATAATTCATCCATAAACGTTACTATATCCACTAGTCTACTGTTTGCAATTTAATCCACGTCATAAACTGAAGCGACTGTCGGTTCGTGTTATTTCTATGAACCGCATGTGCAAGTGCTTACTTCGATCATTTCGTCCTCATTTTCAATGATTGTCATTTTAACAGTAGGCGTTTTATTTTCATAGAGCAGTTGATTCATCAAGCTGGAGTCAAATGCGTATATAAATAGAAATGTATGACAAGCTAAACGAAACTTCGGCTTGCTATTGGATTATTATGATACAGCGATATTGAGAATTTTCTATGAAGAATGAGAGTGATGCGGATGGCTTGCATAAAGGTGACTTTTATCCAGGTCGTAGCGATTAGGCGACGAAATTCTGCATAATATATTTATGTTGCCCAAATAAAAGCCAACACAAGATGTGTCCACCATCTTTACAATAATAATAATAATAACAATAATAATAATAATAATATCCACCTAATTCCTCTCTAGATTCTGCAACAATATTTCTTGTAATCCAGAGATCAGTAGTAAAGTATCCATTAGTTCCTCCAGCCAAAACAACCGGTTTTCTGGATGTATGTTTGTGGTTGCCTGGATCCTTCACCGTACATCACAACATCCACACAGCTCGTCGCATGGGCGTATCATAACGCTGAAATATTTTCATTGTACACATCATCGAATTCCACTGAAGGATGCTCTTGTGATCGTGCTCCCAGCTGGGTCAGTTCGTCGGCTTGTCGTTCATCTCAGTAGAATCGTTTCTTCCCGTTTCCTTTCCCTGTGAGAAAGGCGATCTATTCCATGGACCGGGCTGTCAACTCCTAAGGCTGACTTTGTATCCAAATACACCGGCTGGACTGGGGGTGGAAGACAGTAGACTAGGGCATTCTGGGAAATGGAGTTTATAGTGTATGCAAAGTGAATTTGACCTGATCATTTTATATAAGATAACATACTTACTAACCACAAAAAAGACAGTAACACTGCAAAATAATATTACAATTTAATATACAGATTTTCTTTTATAATGTTTTAAAAATTACTTTCATCAGCCATTACTCCGGTTTTGAGTGTCACGTGATTCTTCAGAATTCTAATAGGTTGATTTGGTGCTCAATTATAATTAATTGTTATTGGCACTCAATTAGGCTATTGCTCATGGTTCTTATTATCGTCATCATCATCAGGGTTTTGATACAGAAAATTGCTGCAATGTTTTTGTGGACATTTTTTTCTATCTATCTTGATCTGAAACAAACCTCCCCAAACGTTTAATGGCAGTAGGCCTATATAACGGTTTCCTCAAAAATATGCAGCAAAAACTTTATATTATTGGCAACTTAATTTCTAAGGCTCTTTATTACCCAGAAACAAAAATCTGATTTGTGAAATGATGGGTTTAATTCAGTCACTTGCTCTTCTTAAAACTCTGAGGATCTCAAATTTTTCTTTAGGCAAAAATGTCACTTTATAATATTTATTGTCATATAGTCAGGTAGATGGAAATGCAGTCCAGTGAAACAGCAGACCTGCACAACATGTACAATATGGAGAACAGCTTTGATCCATTATGTCATACTGCCCCCTGGTGAGATTCTGGATCACATCAATGGCAGTTTTTCTTTTTGGCTTCTTGTGGTCATGCCATAAGGTCCTGTTCTCTTAAGTACACACTCTGTCTGCCATGACTAAGTTGATTTTGGTTAAGCTTTCAGAATAGAGGACATAAGATCCCAGTCCTATTTACCTGCTCTTTCCGCATCACTCTTTGGTCTTGTAATAACAGAATAGAGTATGTAGAACAATTAAAGAGATTCATGGCAGATAATGACATAAATTCAGAGGATGCAGTTAGACAGTGATTCTAATGCAGAAAAGAAGATTTCATAACAAACGTTTTGCTCTGGAAAACTGAACAAAGTTGGTATAGATATCAACATGTTTTCTAGCACTCTACTCTATTGGGTCTTTAACTATTTAAATTTGAAATGATAGCCTGAGGACAAGGTTTGTTTGTTTTCTTTCTTTCTTTCTGTATTTGTAATCAAAGTAATGTAAGGACATTTAAAACCTGTTGAATGATGGTGAACAATGGCATCACACATTGCTCTCGTGTTTTCATGGACATGCAAATTCACTAGGCCGCTTTAAATATTTTTGCTTATGGAAATTCACACACATTTTTAAGGCTGGCATATTTAAATGTGAATCTCCATTAAAATGGTTTCTGATCATTCACTCTTTTGTGTCAGAATCCACAAATACGGTGTCTCTTTTTCAAAGCATTAAGGTACTTCTTGTTGTGAGACCTATGTTTGTTGATATGTTATCATATCAGTATAAAACTGTCTATAGCACAAAACGAGCTCGTTTTAAAACTTGCTGCACTTAATAAACAAGTCTCTTTTTTTTGAGTTACAGTTATCTGTTTCTCTAAAGATTCTGCACAAGATTAAACTTTTTTGATTTATAACATTTACAACAGTGTAATAAATGGTAATTTTACCCAAGTAATAAAATCTCCTTTGAACAAAACTTTAGATAACTTTAGAAAGATCATAACCATTATTTGCCAAGTTACTTGCTACAAAGTATTTGCATAAATGTTAGTAAAATATCTGTTGACAAGTATTAATAAATAATAATAATTAAAAACAAATAAAAGCTTTACAAACTTGTTGCAGTTGACAAAACGATAAGTTTCAAAGTAATTTAATACAAGTATATGGTGTCAAGTCAAGTGTGTTATAACACGAGTGACCACAAGGGTGTGCTATGCACTACTCAAAAAACTGTGCCTGACCTGCCTGCTAAGTATAACGTGCTATAGATAGACATGTATCTAAATTTATGACATACTATAGAGCCCTCCAAAAAAGGATTTTCTTTGCAACCGAAAAATGTTTCTGTTGCACGTACCACGTGTGCGCTGGTTGCAAAAATGCTGTGAAATACCCCCCAAAATATGACACTGCAGTCTGACGTCATGCAATCGCATCAAAGCACATTAATTTCCATGTGGAAACATTGTGCTGTACAGTACAACACAACCAAAGTGTCATTTACACATTAAAATTACCTTGTCTTTACTGCAGTCGTTAATGCGTCGGTTTTCCCATTCAGTCACGGTGTGGACAATATATTGACTGGTTTAACGCCAGTGGCTTCTATAATCGTATATTAACCATGTGGCAGATGGTTATGGATATGGAAATGAAAAGGAAATGTACAATATTGATTTGTTTTTGTTATAAGAGAAACACTTTATTTATAATGCAAAGAAGAGAAGTTTAAACCCAAATCTCACTAATTTCACTGTCAGAAACAGGAAAGCCAGAAACACTGCGTCGTTGTTTAATGAATGCGATGCCTATTAGTTGTTTTATTTGTATGTATATCGTTTGTAACGCTGTGAATTAAACTATAACATTTTGCTCCCCACGTTACATTGCGGAATTCGCTGTCTTTCATACATTACTACAGACACTTGTGAATGCATCCCCGCGCATGCGCAGTGGCCCGTGTGTGTGTGCGCGAGTAGCACCGGGCGTCGTGGTTTCGGTTGGCTGGGAGGAAGAGGAATAACGAATGTGGAGCCAAGAAGAATTCCTCGTTGGCGAACGGCGCTGGGGCGAGAAGCGACAATATCCACAGGATTTCTGAAACGTTTTTACGGACTACACATGTCTCCGTAGGGAAATTTAGGGAAGTTTTCCCCTCGCGCGTTCCCGGGTCGGAGAAGGTAAGAGACGTTTACCGGGGATAATTAGTTTTTACGATCAGGTTTAAATCAACAATGCGAAGTGGCGAGTAAAACTCGGGAGCCTTTGGACAGCTTTCAGATTTTGTCATGTTTCTTTATTATGTACACGAGAACACTGTGGGCAGTGGTGGTTTTTATGAAGCAAGCAATGGTCATTATGCAGGATTTGGGATCACTGTAATGTATTTTCATTAAGTGAAAAAACGTTAGCAAATATAAACGCTTTAGTCCTTCCTGATCAGTCAGCGCGCATGCGTCAGCACTATGTAGTTTTTACTCACCTGAACTAAAAGGCCATGCCACAATAGTCAGACTACAAGTTTCACACAATGGTGCTCTTGTTCTTACAGAAGTTAGTGTCTTTTGAAGCGTCTTAAAATGATGTTTGTTGCTGGTGAGGGCAGATTGTTGCTTTCTCGTAAAGTTTTAGCACATGGAGAATCCTTGGAGAACCCGGTGGAAATGCTGCTGTAGGCAATATCAGTCTAGAAATGTTGCTTTGCAGTTTGTTTAGGCATAAATTAGCTATTTGGGTTGAGTTTTAAATTTTGTGTTGAACAAATCTGTGCGTTATTTGGATATATACATTATGTATTTTGGTAAAAGACTGTAATTTATCTCCTCAATCTTAATAACAACAGGTGGCTTATGTGTTGTTAATGGATTAAAGGAATAGTTCAACCACATTATTATTCTGTAATCATTAATTTACTATCATTTTGTTACAAACCTGTATGACAGGTTGTTTTTTTGTGCAATACAAAAATTGTAGAATCATAGCCTCAGTCATTTGCTTTGACACTGTAAAGCCTGATGTAAAATATTGGTCAGTCATCATTTAATTGTTTTGTAATGCAACAGTTTATTGAACCTTTAAATCTAAACAAAAACAACAATTTCATATTTTCACATTTTCATATTTTTTAATTGATTTTTGTCATGTTCTGATAAGTATGCATCTGAAAATAGCTTGTAATGTTAATCAGCAAGGTCTTTACAGCAAAGCTGACATAAAATGCATATAAATATCACAGTGAAGGTCGAGATTTTTAAGAGTTCTTAGAGATTAAAAAAAAAAAATAGGCCTTTTACTTGCAAAAAAGCAAGTTTAATCAGGCGACAGAAGCCATGTAGTAGATTGTGTACACCAGGTTATGATCATTATATGATTCTTTAGGCTCCATAGGGTTAGTTTTATATACGATTCCCTAACATTTCTGATTAGGTTTAGAGTAAATTTATGGAATTTATATAGTAATTTAAATTTTTGGATGAACTATCCCTTTAAGGCTTTTGTTATGAATATTATTAACTCCACTGCAGGTCATGCACTGATGTGTAGCCGTATAATTAAAAATCAGCATATGTTTCAGGGGAAGTCAGATGGCATTACCAGCACACACACCACACCACCACATTAAACAATATAAAATTAGAGAACCAGACTTTCGTGCCTGGAATTTAGAGGTTTTATTTTAGTAACTTCCTCTCTGAGGCTAATTCAATCACATGAACGTATCTGATACAAGTCATATTGGCCAAATTCAGTTCTCATGGTATGTGTATCAAAGAACAGTGAGGGGCTTTTTTCTGGACAAATGTGGACATCAGTCACTGCTGCCGTTGACACAAAAATAGTCTCTAAATTGGAGCCGATTCTTCTTCCAGGTAATAACTTAAGACAAAATGTGTTTTTGTGAAGAGCTGAATGCTGTTGTAAATCTCAGTAACTGCATCCAGGTGTTAGGCTAAACTCCAGTTTTCTGTAAAGTAGCAATATATCTATGTGTGAAGGAGAATAGCTGGAGTTCTTGGAGTTCTTTTTCCATCAACTAACCAAAAAAGCCTCTTAAACTCACAAACACTGTCTTTCGCAGCCTCCTAGTTAGTTATTGATAGGTTGAGGGTTTTGAATAGACAAACTCAGCTGAGAGTAGGCCCGGATTGTCTGAGGGATTTGCATTTTGTCATTTGAGTCCTTGTAGGTCTTTTTAAGGCTGTGGTGGCATTGTCTTCTGCAAACATGGCTGATTGTTTAGAAGGGTTTTGTTTGTTCTTACATTTGTGTGTCGTTGTTTTTAGGTGAAGAGAGAAATGAACAACTCTTGGGCCGAGAAACGTCTTTTTAAGCTCTAAGGATACAAAATCATGAAATATTTTTGAGCAACAGTGAGGTCAAGAAGTTTAAACCAGAAGTGGTTTGAATTCCATGTAGGTCAAGAGTGAGTTATGAATAATATATCTTTATTGTCACATTACACTACACACCCTTTTCTGTGGTCAACAGTGTGTTTAGACAGACAGATTTTCTAATTCATTTACTAACTAGACAGTACTTTTGTGAGTAATTTAACTGGGCTGGATATGCGTTCGATTTCATATTTCCTAAATGACCAGTCTGAGCAACAAAAGGGGAAAAGAGAATATTTTGACACGTAATAACTGCATACTAATGTGGACTTTAGTATTCTCTCTGGGTTACATTCTTAGGTAGTTTATTAGTGTGACATCACTACCTGCTTCCATGTCATCCATTAACTGGGCCAGAAATATCCCTAAAGCTGCTGAAGTTTCTTATTCTCTCTCTCTCTCACTCGCTCTCTCGTTCACTCCGCTCTCTGCTCTCTCCTTCTGCCTGTTTGGCCAGAGTAAATATAGCCTGTTTGGTTTTTTGCTAGAGGATAAACACAGATGTCGAATGGGACTGTTTGCCACTGTGGACTCACCCCAACGGTTTCTCTTAGAGATATAGAAAATGACAAAAACGGTATAATAATCGCTCAGAAAAGATCAGAAAAAGCTTAATGTAGTCGTTAGGGCTGACTGTATCCTTATTGACCAGTTTGGCCGGCATGTGCCAAGTCACAGACTCACAGTTAATAGAGTTACTTCTAATTGTGTGATTACTGTAATAGCATGCAGGGTAGTTAAATATTACATTAGTAATCGCACATTAGCTAGGAAGCTATTTGCATCGTTAGGAGAAAACTGGTCTTTCTGCTTGTTTTGCTCATTTTGAGCGCTAAAACGGACAGCATTGTAATATGATATGGTACAGGATATCATATAGGCTTTATTTGTGATTGTAGAGCTACTCAACCGAAAGGCAACAAGTGGTTGGTGTCTTGACTTATTGATGTGTTTTTTTTCTTGAGAACGTGTCATTTGTGAAAATGATTTCCACAAAGTGTCGGTGGAAGTCAGCAGGCTGCCATGCTGTTTTTACACCTGTTTCAGTTCAGCCTCTCCACCTGCTCCGCTCCAGAACCAGAGAGACCTGATTGACGAGAGAGATCCCACAGAGTCGAGGGAGTTTGAGCGCAGAACAAAACAAGTCTTTGATATTGGCTTCTCCCCCCCGTTTAGAAACAAGTCGCATTCATAACAGAATAACAGAAAGCTGCAACCTAAAACTGTCATGCATAGCTTAAATGTAATCTGGGGTAAAGTTTAAAAACAAAATAAAGTAGGAAAAACATTTGAGATACACACTGTAGGAATTTTTTCAGGGCTGTCGCATAACATGTATAGCATTTTTCATTGGTGGAGTTTGTTAGTGATTTATTTAAAAAAAAAAAATTGGGGTGATGGCGCTGATAGAAAAATATGTTTTATGGTGGCTGATAATCCCTGTGATTATATTATGAACGTTACACTACCATTACAAGTTTGGGGTTGTTAAGGAGAAGAAGAAAAAAGAAGTCTCTTATGCTCACCAAGACTTCAGTTTATTTGAACATTACTGTAAAATATTATTGCGATTTAAAATAAGTTAGCCTATCTGTTTGGTTCTATTTTAAAATGTAATAAATAGCTCCAGACTCTAGTCTTCAGTGTCACTTGATCCTTCAGAAATCATTCTAATATTCTAATTTAATACTTAAATACATTTCTTATTATGAGTAGTGAAAACAGTTATGCTTAATATTTTTGTGAAATTTGTGGTACTTTTTTCAGTATTGTTTGATTAACTGAAAGCTCAAAAGAACAGCATTTATGTGAAATACAAGTTTAAAACATTATAAATGTTACTGTTACTTCTGCACTATCAATTTAGTGCATCCTTGTTGGATAAAATTATTAATTTCTTTAAAAAACTGACCCCAGACCTTTAAACAGGCATCTATTTTTCTGCCTATTTTAAGATTTAGATCATAGTCTAATTTAAATAGGTGACATTATATTGTGTTTTCCCTTTTAGAGCACTTTTCTATTTGCTGCTGTGTGCATGTAATCAAAGTTTTCAGTGTTTTAATGGTTTATTTTTTAAGTAGTTTAAAAAGGTTATCAGACATGACATGAACAAAATAGTCTTATCGGCCATAATTTTCATATTGGTGCATTCCCAGATACAGTAGAAAAGAAAAAGCTTCACTTATTGAGTTAGAAAACATATATTATCTGTGCATATAGTCACAGAGAAACCCTGCTTCCCTAGTAAAAATGCTTTTTTATGTGCTGTAACATTAAAGAAAAGCTTTTAAATGTCTTAGATGTCTTCTGATTTCTTAAACATCTAGCCTGGAACCATTTTTGGATGTGGGAGTACTTGGGAGATCTGAGAGGGAAATTGACTTTACCAATAAGTGTCTCAAAAGGGAAAAGGCTCTTTGTTTTATAGAGGATCTCCATTAAATTAATGACACCAGATGTTTCAGACCCACACAGTTGTGGAAGTAGGCCATTCATTGTCCCAGGAGATCTCCTTGTTCACAACTTTCTGTTCTTAAGGAATTTCCTATTGATCTGGCCGAGCAATTTATTCCTCTCTCTCTGGAGAGACGGGGAGGAAGAGAGACATCGAGAGGAAACTGTCAGAGCGAGTAGGGGATCCTCGAGAGCATGTCAGCGGATACGCGGGAGGAAGTGTTGATGAATGGATGCCGACTGTCTCGAATGTCTCCGGTACCGTTTCTTCCAACACTTCCGGCAGTTTCTAGTCTTGAACCAGACACACTTTCTGAAGTGTAGTTACGTCACCGGCAAGTGAACTGAGATGCGGACTTGATAGACCCCATCAAGTGGGAAGTTTTGTTGCGTCTCCCTCCATCTGTCTCTTATTGAGGGACGTGTGGTAGCGTTGTGCGTCACGCTGGTTCTTTCTAGTGCACTGTTAGAGAGGAGGGGAACTCAGACAGGAAATGAGGGAGATGCAAGGAGATGACAGGCCCGTGAATCACCCCCACTTTGAGGAGATGGGTCACATCAAACACACACAGTGCGTTAAAATGCCTCATGTTACTTAAGCGAACATCAGAGGAAACACATTCACTCCGTGTACTCTGAATCACCCATATATGCCAAGAATTCAGTCCACTTTAAGAAGGCAGTGCTTTTTATGAAGTGAATCATGCACTGTTAAAAATAAATATATTTTTGAAGTTGCAAAATAAAGCACAGGTTGCTACATAACAAAAATTAACTACATTTTACAATACTATTTTAGTCTTTCTACTTTAAAATGACAATTATAATTCAAGGCGTTACTTGTTGTTTCTTTGTAATTATTTGTGAAATTTGCTGGCAATTTTTAAGTTAAAATTGTAAACAGTTTTTGTTTTTTAGTTTTTTCATGCAACCACCAAGAGATGGTGATTCTTTACTGATGGTTTTCTGTGTGTACGCTCTTATAAAAGGGTAGAAAAGCTGTCACTGGAGCAGTAACATTTCAAAAACTACTAGGAACTAATATACCTTTAAAGGGATAGTTCACCCCCCAAAAAAAATAACATTTTGTCAATAATTACATAATGCTCCAAATTAATTAAAAACAAATTAAAGGTCCACTGAAGTGCTGTCTATGTGTTTACGTAATTTCAACTGAAACAGGAAGACAGGGCGGGACATATCAAGCAATCCCGCTCCCTTTTTAATTGGCCAATAGCGTTTTGTTTATATCACAGCTTAGGCCAGAGCTCGGTAAAGCTGCATTTGACAGCATATAACAGCCACAATCTCATCCATATTGCTATAAAATTTGAAATTTAGTGTAGAATTCAAATGTGTCCAATACGTTTTGCTGTCTACGCCAATTCACGCGTATGATCTGCTTCGTGCTATCATGTCTCTGGATCGGAGCAGACGGCATATTTACACTATCTGAATCCTTCCCATCCCCTATGATTGGAGATAAAGTTTGATGAGAAGCTGAAGTGCAAGGTAATAAAAATCGTTGATCCATTTTAGTGGAAGTTAGAGACTGTAAGTTTTGAATGCTTATATTTTGTAAATGCGAATTTTTACATTCTTTTAAAGCACACTTATATATAAACATAAGGTTAACTTTTCAAACAAAAAGGCAAAATTTCATGGGGATATTTTTGATGAAATCCAAGAGCTTTCTGACCCTGCATAGACAGCAACAGAACAGACACATATTCAAGGCCGAGAAAGGTAGTAAGGACATTGTTAAAACAGTGACATCAATGGTTCAAACCAAATTTTATTTTGCAAAGAAAACAAAAATAACTTTATTCAACAATTTATTCTCGTCTGTGTCAGAATTTGACGTGCGTTCATGACAGCTTTTGTACTTTTTTTTTTTTTAAGTGTTTCAAGTGTTTAAAATAGAGTGAGATTCTTTTGAGCATCTTTAAACACTTGTGTTCTGAATATTTCTTTCTCTTTCTTGCCTCCTTCGAGAGCCCTGATGTGGTCAGAGCTCGAGGGCCGCACTTTTTCCGCTCTGTGTAGTCTGCACACGCCCACACGCATATGCCTACACTCGTTTAAGTAGCCTACACATTCCTGCGTTCACTCTATCTTCGGACTGCAATACCTTTCATATTTTGACATCATTTATGAAGAGGTGTTGCAACCAAATACAGTATAGCCATATCATAGCTGGTTTATTGGGTTACTGCTCTCTAATCTTTTAAATTGTGGTCAGATATTGTAATGGTTTCTTGATTAGTTTGTCCTGTATCATTATCCGCTGATTTCATTGGGCTCACATCCAGAGAACTGATGACGACCTGCACAAGGTTCAGGATTCTTGTTGAAGGATTCTTTTCTGTTGCCAACATTTCCACAGGTTCTATCACAAATATGATTCATGACTGTCAAAGTAAGTTTTCATTAAATGTTACTTTTTTTATTATATGCCTTAGAATCTTTAATGTAGGTAGGCTGTGTGTTACCTATACAATACCAGAGGTCAGTTTTTTAGGTCACGCCGTATTTATTTGATCAAAAATACATTAAAACAGTATTACTAAGAATATTATTGTTGATTTTTTAGTCTTCAGTATCACATGATCCTTCAGAAATGATTCTGATGTGCTGTTTTGGTGCTCAAGAAACATTTCTTACATTTATCAATATTGAAAACAGAATTTTTTTTCAGGATTCTTTGAGTAAATAGAAAGTTCATATGAAATAGAAATATTTTGTTACTTAATTGTCTAATGTGTCATTGCTGAATCAAACTATTCATTTCTTTGGGATAAACTAATCTTACTGACTGGAACTTTTTGAATGGTAAATGTAAATTAAAATACGAATAAAACAACAGCAATAATTTGTCATGCTCACAGACCTAGATAATGCGATTGCAGCTTAGCTTCGTCAAACATGTATACTCATTAATCGCGGTACAGTTTGTCTCAGTGGGTGTATTTAACCCTTCAAATATTCAATTCCGCATTCACACATTAGATCATGGACAGACAGATGAAAACTGTAGCCCAAATATGCAAAAACCTGCTATTAATGTGCATGTTAAAGTACATGCTGTGTTGTAAGCCATTGAGGAGAGATTTACCTGTTCATAAGTTCCTTATTCAGCTCTAGCCTCAAGCGTTCCTGCCCACAGTGACCATATAAACTGAATTATGGCCTGTGGGTGAGTGTTTCTCAAATTTGACATGGGTAACTCATACTGAGCTATGAACAAAGCTGCTTCCAGGACCACTTCAAAGATGTGACGTTGGCGGACTCAATGGTACCTTGCCTCGTGCAACCCTTATAAATGCCTGCTCACAAGCGAGGCGTTTCTGCAGCGCAGAGCTGCCCTCCTTCTGTCAGCACACTGGTTGTGGCTCAGACAAAGCTGCAGATTGTCTCCAAAGTGCTGGAGTGCCAGGCTTGGGGTTAATACTGACGCTCGTGCCAAAAGCACCAAGGGCCTCGTTTTCTCGCCACTGTTACAGACTGGAATTTCTTGAGAGGAAGTCGAGTATGTGCGTTCACGTGTGCTTGTGCGATTGTGTGCGTGTTTGTAACTCTCCGTAGCCAAAGTCCAGCAACTGTAGAGTCATTGTTTTAATTCTAATTGAGTTCAGCATGGAGTCATTCCCAGAATGCCATTTAGTTAGTTTTCATCGCATGCCTTTATCCATTACAAAATCAGATTTGGTGAAAGGGCAGAGAGTTTCATGATTTGGTTCTGTTGCAGAAGTCGTTGCGTGCAGACTGTGTCACAGATCATCTATAAGCAAGCCTACAAAGAATGTCTGCGGATTTCCACACAACTCGAGTGCCTGAAAATCAAGTTCTGAACTCAAAAAGTTTTGCATTCAGCTGGTTACTTTTGCTTTCGATTATCTGCATGAGGATATCAGGAAGGTGACTGTAAAGCATTGTTTTCATGGAATCAACTCCACCCACCGTCTGCAAACATAACCAGACGTTCATCCACTATTATAAGAGCTCTGTTGTACAGATGTTTTGAAAAATATTTGTTTTTGGAAAAACAATGACAAGTTAAAGTAATTTTCAGTCATAACTGTAATCTTTGGGATAACTTGACACTAGCCAGGTGTGCCGTCAAACATGTTTGATGTTTAATATAAACTTAAATTTATATTTTGAGGAACAGTCATTGTGTATCAAGCATTTGCTAATAGAAATTCAATTTGGAATTACATATTCTGTTAACTCAAGTATGGCTTTCACCATAAAAATAGCCAAAGAGTGGAGAAAATTATGGAAAACTATAGCCAAGTATCAGTATTAACTAGTTACTTATTAGCATGCATATTATTAGCCTATTGGCTGTTTATTAGTACTTATAAAGCACATATTCTGCATGACCATATTCTACATCCCTAATCCTACCCAATAGGTAAACTACCTCAATAACTACAGTAGTCAACATTTGAAGTGGATCAAAAAAGTTC
>SCHK01051295.1:8910-22196 GCA_004124795.1 Poropuntius huangchuchieni
CTGACTGGTTTAAAACCCTTTCCAACCATCACACCTGTACCACACTCACTCTGACCTGACACTCAACAGGCCGATGAAGAGATTGTAATCAGCGCCATTGAGATTTGGCGCCCTCTGCTGGTTACTTCATTAATTGTCCGCGACGCTGTCACATCTCTCACAGTGAGGTGATGATGTCAGGTAATATGAGGCTAAGTTTGAGTGTCCAGCCGTTTAAAATTAATGTGAACTGATTTAAACAGCTGCTAACTGCAACATTTCATGAGGTTAATATGTATTTTACTGAACATCTAAAAAATATAGTATCATGAATGAAAAAATTGTGAAATTTGCTAACCATATTACTTTATATTAGAAATAAATAAAATAAAAGCACTAAAGTAATGATAGTAAAGATTTGGAAAATGTGCTTAAAAAAGTGGCCCAATTTATCTGCATTCACTGTAGGACACAGGGCTCTTCATTAAATTCTTTATTAAGCAGTAAGATTAAGAGTACAACACAGGCTAAATACGTAAACAGCTTTTCCCCTGAGGTATACATTAACATTAGGAGCGAGTATTAAAAGCAGACTATTAGAAGCACAGGATAGAGGCTAATTTTGCTTTTTTGGCACATTTGACATTTTCTAAGGCAGTTTTCTATTGCACAGTGTAGACAGGTCTTATCGAAGCACTAGGTCCAATTTACAATCTGCTGCAAACAGATCGACTCCATTCAACCGATGGATTAAAACACAACACAATATGATTTTCATAACTCTATCTCTATAGCTGTACTATAAGAGTAAATTAGCAACCACAGATGATGAACACAGAAAAGGAATGTCTTAAAAGCTGGTATACAGTAAGTCATCTTTATGTACCATAAATCACAAAAGACTGAAGGGAATACATTAGTGTTAAGTGAAAATGCCTCAGATATACTGTATATGATGATACATTAGATCATTTCACCAGAATTTGCCATTTGTGAATGTACTGACTTGAGTATGTACTTGCTTTAGTCTCATCATAGCCTGTTTAGATTTTAAACATCTGTTTTGAATCTGACAATCTGGATTCAAGGCCTGATTAAAAGCACACGATTACAGTGTGGAAGTAATTTGTCAATATCAGCAGTACTCAGCACTTATTCTCTCTCTACACACATGGCAATACCCATTCCACCTCCTATACACAATGAAGCGATTCCTTTCCGTCCCCCTGTCCTCTGAAGCCCATGAAGCAGGGTCACCAGCACTCTACAGCCGGACATACCAAGGGGATGTCCGAGAGAGATCGCCCCTCCAAACACATTCACCTGAAGGAGGAGAGACAAATTAAGTGGTAAATTAACTATAAACTAAAAGAATGGAAAAATGAGACAGATGAGTAATTGTCTTTCCAAAAATATTATTATTATATTTTTATCTTTGGCAAAGAGGTCATTTTATTCATTTTCATGTAGCAGTCTGGTCACTGATAGGGTAAGTGAACAAAGGTCATGTGAGACGGACCTCCAATTTTTGCAATAATGGAGACTCATCATGATATTGCAATCTTGTTACTGTGGCACATAAATCATTGGGTAACTGTGTCAATATAATATTGTGTAAAGCTGCATGAAGCAAAGTATTTATAAATTAGAAGAAATAACACACCTTATCAGGGTTTAGACCGAGCTCTTTTACCACTGCAATGGACTGAGCAGCAAACGCTTCATTTATCTCAAACAGATCAACCTCATCCAGCTTCCATCCGGCTTTATCAACCTAGTTAGAAAGCAGATACAATTCATTTTAAAAGTTATGGAATCATTATTGCTAGTGAAAACCAAATTTGTTATAACAATAAATGTAGCAGAAAACACTTTAATTAATGAATTATATTATATTATATTATGAACCCAATTGTAAATCTGAGTTTTATTGGATTTAATTGGTCCCCTGACAGCTATTTCAGAATAAGCACTGATTACAAGAATTCATTCTTCATTCATGTGGATGAATTAGGCCCTGTGATGACTCAACAGATACTCACAGCTTTTCTAATGGCTGGAATTGGCCCTGTGCCCATGACTGAAGGGTCAAGGCCTGCCTGAGCCCAGGATGTGATGCGTGCCATTGGTTTTAGGCCCCGCCTCTGGGCCTCCGATTGGCTCATGAGAACAGTAGCTGCAGCTCCATCATTTACGCCTGTTAAACAAAAACCAATGGGAAAAAGCAGTGAAAATGCAGTGAAAATGACACTTAAATTATGTCATAAATGAGTGTCAAAGATTTTTTGATTTACCTGATGCATTGCCAGCTGTCACTGTACCAGAACTATCCTTTACAAAACAAGGCTTCAGTTTGGACATAGCATCAATATTACTGCCATGCCGAGGAAACTCATCAGCTTTGACCTCGACTGGACCTGATATGGTAATAATAGGTTTAGTTGAATTTATATTCAGTGTCATCAGAGATAACTACAAGCTTAAGAAGATACAAACATTCCAAAAAAACTGAATTTTTTGTTATTTTCCAAATTCATTTACTTGAAAACTTGCATAAGATATTAAAGACTTGATTTCAGAAAGTACTATTTCACTTATTTTATTTTTCTTAGGTAACTTTCTTGTAAGGTTTATGGAGGTTTATTCTTAANTTTTTTTTTTTCGTAGGTAACTTTCTTGTAAGGTTTATGGAGGTTTATTCTTAAAAACAAGAAAAATATTTCTCTCATTATAAAGATGATTTTACTAGAATACAAGACAAAAATACTGTTCAAGAAAATTATTTTGCAGTAAACAACATTGCATTGAATAAAGCACACTACTCTTCAAAAGTTTTAGGTGTGTAAGTTTCAGGTGTTTTTTTTTAAGCAAGGATGCAGGATAATTACATTATTACCAGAATAAATAAGTAGAATATTTTACATTAATGCTGTTACTTAGAGATTTCTATTCAAAGAGTCCTGAAAGAATTGTTTATGGTTTTCACAAAAATATTAAACAGAAACATTAATAATATTAAATGTTCCTTAAAAACCAGATCAACATATTAATTTCTGAAGAATCATGTGACACTGAAGAATGGAGTGCTAAAAAATTATTTAACAATATTACTGGTTTTACTGTTGTTTTTATAAAATGAATGCAGCTTTGTGACCATAAGACTCATTTCAAAAATGTTAAACCCCAAAGTTTTGAATGGTAGTGTTTAAATATTTATTGAAACACTGAAAAATAAAATAATATATACATTTTCAAAAATAAAATCATATTTCTGAATACAAGGAGCCTCTTACCTTTCCTAGAGGGAACAGTAACTGGCACAATCTCTTGGTCAAAATATCCAGCCTTCTGAGCTGCTTCAGTTCTGTTCTGTGACGTCACGGCAAACTGGTCCTGAGCCTCACGGGACACCCCCCACTGCTTAGCCACATTCTCAGCTAACACAGACACATGACCAAAACTACATCAGCTGCCCTATTAAAGGACGAAATAAAGGTAGGCAGTCTGTTTTAAGAAATTACCTGTGACTCCCATGTGGTAACTGTAAAAGGCGTCTGTGAGTCCATCAGTCAGAATAGAGTCCTGCAAAGCAGCATCTCCCATCTTCACCCCTGACCTCATCTGCACTATATGAGGAGCCTGACAGACAAAGTGCTGCATGGTTAACATCCCGTTTTACTTGAAGATAACAGAAGTGCTCATTACAGCTGTCTTACCCGACTCATGCTCTCCATGCCTCCTGCTATTACTATAGTGGATTCTTTAGTCATGATGGACTGAGCACCAAGACACACAGCCTTCAGGCCAGATCCACAGATCATCTGACAGCTCCATGCTGGCACTGAGTATGGGATGCCAGCAGCAACACTTGCCTGCCGGGCAGGATTCTGCCCATGACCTTAAGCACATGTAGGAGAAGACTATCAATCCACAAGTGAACTTGAGTTTTGTGCATTACTCTCATTGATGAGTTCTGTATTTATATGGTGGTGAGTGTGCTATACCTGCTGTGAGGACATGACCCATAATGACTTCTGAGACTTCTTCTGGCTTTACATTGGCCCTCTTAAGCACATCTTTAATGACTAATGTTCCCAAATCATTGAGAGGTACACTACTAAGGGCTCCATTGAATGATCCTGTCAATAAAAAAAGCAAAAATGTCGATACTTTTGTTTCATCTAAATAATATATTTTGTGGAAGAAATCAAAAAGGTAATTAAATGCCCATATACTGCTTTCATAATTTTAAAACCATACAGAGCATTCATGTATAAACAGACAAAAAAAAAAGGAATTTCAAATTTATTAAAGCTATGCTCTTATTTCATTTAAATATTGGTATTAGTTCCTTGAATAAAAGTTCTAGGATAAGCATTATAGCATAATTTAATTAATGGTAAAAAAAAAAAATGAATTAAGTATGTATGAATTTATATGGATGGCCAATCAATAAAATTACTCCTGGCCATGGCGCTACAATAAATGAACCAATCAGAGCTGGGGAGAACGCCGAGCAGCCAATCAGAGCAGTTTTACGTTTATTCTGCACCATAGCAAGACTCTACTACGCTACTGCCGTACAGCTCGAGCATTAGCTAATAAAAATAACCAAGACAAATACTTTGATGATATACAATCAAAGCAAACACTCTTTTTCACCAGCTTCATCGCGCAGATTATTTTTGGTTAGCCTAATAACTCAGGACTAGTGACAGAAGATAAAACTTTCTAGTATAATCTGTCAACAAGCTGCCACAGGATTCTCTGCTGTTTGCAGCTAACGTTACAAAGAGGTGCTCAGTATCGTGTGGAAAATATCATCATGATATGATACATGAGATTAAGTTTACCTATAGGAGTCCTTGCGGCAGAAACGATAACAATCGCATCCGTGTTCATCGTTGCTGTAATGCTGGCAGGTTCCTCGTTATGTGTACGGTGAGCTGGCTCTATATATATGCAGGTTGTTTCGAGGAGCCTCCTACTTCACGCCGTCTCATTCGCATTCATTTGATAAAACAAGACTAGGAAAGCATCATAACCCGAGATCTGCCAGTCTGATGCATTGGTTGTATTTTGGTGTTGCGCCATCTAACGGTGTGGACGGCTAACAAAAAGCAGCAAAACGTTGCGTGTGCACACTAGAACCTTTCTAAAATTGTTTCAATTAAAAAAACAACTTTATATCTAACACATTTTAAACATCAATTTACAGTCTCACTAAATACACACATTTAAATGCATTTTACTGATTAGGTATTAAATTGATGACATGTCGATAAACAGATTGATTTTGATAGAATTTATTCAAAGCAGAAAATCAAAACAATGTTTGAGTCATATTAAAATTCTTTATTGATATTTGGTCAGTACATGAAAAGGATTGAAATCAGAATTTAACAAGATACATCTCAAAAAACTACACACAAGTCAAACAAAACGTTTTCTCTCGTCATGTAGAGGAACAAAAGAAAAGTTCAACATCAGGAAACTAAGGACTCTCTGAACTTGCAGCTTCAAGACTTAATTGAGCATTGATACATCACACGTAGCTAAATGATTTCCGAGATCTAACAAGTGAGCAAATGAACAGTACAGAACCAAGTGTTCATATTACTTTGACAGAGGAAAAATTGTTTAAAAGTCATTCATTAAAAAAAAAAAAAAAAAATGAATTCAAATATACAAACGCAATGTTGCTCATTTTATAAACGTAATCAGCTTTGAGCATGTCGCAAATGCACTGAAATAGGTTATGATGGAAGGTCGGGTAGAAAACAAAAGTGATGCATTTGACCATTTCTCAAACAAGAACTAACTGGCCTGAAGTGTGTGATTTCCTTGTTTGTTGTGGTTAAAAAAAAACAAACTGTGAAACTTTAAGAATGTTACAAAACAGACCCTGTGGAGGCATTGGAGGTGTTGGTGGCAACTGTTGCTGCAGATGAGTCCAGGCCATTCTGAGTGCTGTGCCTCATACCCGCAGTCCTGCTGCCTTTGGAGACAGCAGCGGCCTCATGGGAGTCAGCATTGGAGTCTGTATCGTTCGAGTGCTGGGTCACTGACGTCTCGCTGCCTGTTGGTGAGTCCACGCTCTCATAGCCCGCACTTAGTTGAGTCACGTACCCTTCTCCGCCCCTCTGGCTCGCTCCATCTTCTGAGTGGTTGGACAGTTTTGACATGCCGCCATGAGTGGGGCTGGAGACAGATGGGGATGGTGGGTAATCTTCATCTGCGCTGCTCGCTTCCCTATACAGACTGGACCCAGACGCTCCCCTCTGAGACGAGCTCCCGTTGGAGGGTCCGTTGGACACCCTTCCGCAGTCTTTCGCAACATTTGAGCAGGAGGCGTTCGCAGGTTCGCTTTGAATGGAAGGTTCAGAGGCCGCTGAAGGCGAAGTTCTGCTTGGACCAGCTCCACTAGAAGTGCCTTGAGTGTTCAACTGAGACACCTGCTGCCTGGTCTCCCTCAGCTGCTGCTGAAGAACCAGGATGGTGCTCTGCATGCCCTCCACCTCCTCATCCAGCTGAATGATGAAGTCATTGAGCTCTGGACCACACAAAATGCGCAGGTACAAAAAAACAAAAACAAACAAACAAAAAAAAAAGACAACAAAGAGTGAGTTTAAGTTTCATACAAACAAACCATGAATGGAGTTAGATGAATGGAGAGAGGTTTTGCTCACCATCTTGGCTGCTCTTGAGCTCTTCGCTGTACTTCTTCTGCAAGGCGAGCTCGGCCTCCAGCTGGGCGATGCGCCCCTGAGACAGCTGCCTGCCCAACTCCTGATTCTCCTGGATCAGCATGCGACATTTCGCCATCAGCTTCTTACCAGTCTGGCTGCAAGGGAAACAAGTCTAACATCACATGGTGAACATGGCCACAGGGTGGACACAAGTGGCCACTGCATTTACAAACTGGGTGGTGACATTAGCCAACCAGAAACAGCTTCCAACAAACACTTCAATGGCCACACTGGTCTTCAGACTGGTAAATATTGTTGACCAGTAAAGTATGTTTACATGCACTTACGAAAATGCAAAAGAAAGCGTTTTTCAGAAACTAGTAAAAGCAAACAATGAGATTCAATGCGACTGAATTTCTGCAAGAGATTGAGCTTTAAGTGACCAAGTTCTTACAGCTTTTGGGTGCATGTGAGTGGAAAAGATCAGACAACTAAAAGTAACAAAGTAGTAGGAAAGCCAATTACCAATCGTGCCACATGTATATGCAGTTAAAAAAGCACTGCTAACATGGCACATGTAAACGCAACAGCATTTCGGCAGCTCTCTCGCAATAAGCAGTTTCCTGGTGTGCATGTAAACATAGTCAACGACAATCAAGAAAATCAAGTAACAGTTCAAACAATTCTGGAAAGAGATGTTGAACAGTTATCAGACCAAATGAAGTTAAACCAACAAGTGCAATACATCTGAACATATCTAGTATGGCAGCATACCAATAGGCCATTGAACAAGTTGCAAAACCAAATTCATTTAAAAATCTAAAAGCAGAGATGATCACAGACCCAATGAAAGTACCTACCTGTTAATCTAAAAACCAGCTATGAGCAACCAAGCAATAATTCAATTAATGTTATTGTGACTGGTCTTAAATGACAGAAGGTTAAAAAAAAAAAAAAAAAAAAAAAAAAGTGCTAGAAAACTTCCCAGACAATAGACAACACAATTTCTTGCATTATCATTGAGATAAAATAACTGCAAAGCTGGATATGCCAGTGCACTTAATTTAAATCAGCAGCATATTTTACTCTATTTAAGGTTAGGTAAATGCAACCCACAACTACTGAAAAACTTTGAGACTGTAATTATGTTGATATACTGCATAAAGATGTATTCAGTACCATTAAACTTTAATGAATTGAATGTTCACTAGGGTGATTTGTTGCCAGATACAGTAGCTAGTAATAATACTGTCCTCAAACTAAATGACTGGGAATCGTTTCAGAGCAAATGCTGGCATTTAACAACAAAAGCAGTTTGAGGTTAAATGTGAGGTCAAATATAGAATATTTCCTTAATCTGGTTAACCATTCTTCTGGACAATCTGCTGCAACAATCGCTGATGAATTATATAATGCCACTTTAGAGCAGACAATATTTCAAAAGACTTAGTAACAAAGAAAATTGCCAAACCCAAATTGTTTTCATAGATCTGCAAAACATAATCTCTAAAACTACTCTTGAATCACTGAGATTGTAAATGCAACTATAACGTTAAAATGTAATAACTGCTATAAAATATCTACTGAGCAAAAAACCTGCAATAGAATTAAACGTGACCCGAGGGAAATGAACAAAACCATTGAAATCCTCACTGGGTGACCGCAAAATAAAAAGTGGATTAGAAAAGGTACACAAGATAAATACAAATTATTATACACAAACATTTAAACAGCTTGAATAATTTCCTCTAACACACATTGCACATTTGCATTCACATTGAAAAAAACAGTTATGTTTGCATCTGCAGCAGCGCAACAGCCAATTTAAGATGATCACCAAGTCGGTCAATTGATTTGGACCACACTGCTGTAAATGCAAGGTGCATTTCCAGAGCAAAAACAAAGTATAATGTTACGAACACAAAAAAAGAAAAGGTTTGAAACACTGTACCGTATGTCGCACCTGTGAGATGAACAAATACCAAAGTCTTTGCAGATCAGAAAGTCTGATTCCTCCCCCAAAGTCTTACATCATAAAGGCTTCTGCCCCAAAGTCTTAAGATTGCTTAACTCCTCCCCATTTCATTGCATCACACTACATTCCCACCTCCCTTTGTTAACATTCTAGATTCTTAACCAGAGTCTCAAGGCATCTACGATGGAGTTTAAATGGGGGCATATTCCTCTGCAACACATTTAGTAGGGCCATGTCATGTTTTAAATGTTCAATCAGTGATCTTTAAACTACAGTTCAATCAGATCCAGAGCCAACGCTTTGCTCAAGTCTTTCATAGGCCGCCTTTTTTGTTACAGGAAGCTTTCTAACATGGGCTGGAAGGGGGCGTTTCCGACGTGACCACCTCTTCAGGAACAGTCCCGATTCCTTCAGGCTTCTGTACCATGAGGGGTGTGGGGGGAGAGAGAAAGCTGAAACAAAAGTGTCACCTGACCCAAACTGTTGTGTTTTGTTCTGATTTTACATTACGGTATTTGTAATAGCAGGGCAATATGAAAGAAAAATGTCTTTTGTTCTGAGCTTTGGCTTTAAAGTCTGAGTCTCGTTGTGAGCAAAACATTTCAGTCTTCCCCCACCATTATCTGCACTCCTGCAGAGGAGAAGGTGGGGGGTGAATCAGGAAAGTCTTGACTTTTTGTTTGGAGGGGGGAGTTATTTTAGTTTACCTATCAGGTGTAAATTTCCAGGCACTCAGTTCATTTTGGGCTTGCTCCAGTTTGTCTTTAGTCTGTTCCAGTTCAGCCTTCATTTTGAGGAAAAATAAGTTGATGGCTGGGTCCACCATGGACGATCTCAGCTGAGCCGCGCTCGGTTGCTGGACTTGCTTCAGGTACTGGATTTGGGTCTGAAAGGTAAGAGAGACCATTAAAATCTCAGCATGTAAAAAACAAAACAAGACAAATATCAATATTGAACGTAGTCATGTGATCTCCAGTCTGTAAACAAAAAAAAACTCTTCAGCTTTGAAGCTAGAAAATAACGGTTTGAAAAACAGAACCTTTACAACAATTGGTTAATAACTATATATTACAAGAATTAAAGTATATAAACTTTCATTAATAAACAATAGCTTAAACAGACTAACTGTGCTTTGGCTTGCAAATCTTAAAATAAGAGCAATGATAATCTAGATAAAATTTCAAACTTTGATTTGTACCTGCTACAACTGTAAATGAGTAAAACTGATGCCTGACTCTAAAAGCTGCACCTGAATGTGCAATTCTGTGGTCATCCACTATCCCACATTCTCCACCAACATGCATTTGTTTTACTTTTAGTCAGGTGTTCCCATGTTGAAATGCTGGAAACAATATTCTCATGCTGCATACGTACACCAAATTTGAGGAATTGCAGAGAGATCATTTGCATGATAAAAATTTGGATACAGATTTGACTGAAACACAACAGCAGCTATTACTTAGGTAAATATTCACAGATGCTTCACAGACAAGTCAGTACAAATACAACTACTGTGTTTAAAATCTTAAAGCTTCTAATCCACTTTCATTTAAATACTACATCTACATGCTGTGGAAATCGAAACATCTACTACACTCCATCAAAGACACTCAATATTATTCAAGCAAACTGACCCAGTTCCTCCAATAAGAACTGACCATAAAGCAGAAGTAAAAAAGGAGACATAGTAACATACTTACTGTACACTCTTGCATTTCCTGCTCTTTAGTAGCAAGCCTCATCACCAGGATGTTTTCTCTGCGTGCAGATTCCTGCTGTTGCTGCTTCAACTTCTCCTCAGACTCTTTCAGGCCCGTCACATCATTGGCTGCAGACATTTCAGCATGAAAAAGATGCATTAGTTATAGAAACTTTATTTTCTGCACAACATTACACCTAGTACTTTTGCTTTAGTAAACCACTCAAGACTATTAATTATTCAGAACATCTGGGATGTGCAAACTTACAGTTTAAATCAGCATATTTTGCCTCAAGCATCTGGACATAAGCTTCATGCTGTTTCCACCTACAACCGAAACAAAACACATCAGTATTACAATCTGGAAAGCTTCAACATACATGCATACTCTTAAAACTTATTGCACAACAGAATGGCTACTCACCTTGTACACAGCTCCTCTCGAGTCAGGGTCTTCATGTCAGATTCACTAAGGCGAACCTGCAAGGACATAACAGGGAAATAAAGACTTATAAAGAGATCATGTTGGCGGAAAGGGACTCCTATAATCAGATTAGACTGCGACAATGAGCTCACCTTCTTCGGGAGAGGTTCTTCATTGGTCATTCTGATCTCTGTGAAAGACAGAAGTGCACAAATCAAGCATCTGGTGAATACAAAGGATTCAAAGATAAGCAGACATTCCAAGCAATAATATGAAGCAAAGACCTAGAGACAGTAGCGTGGATTTCACACGCCTACACGTGCTATTACAAATATAGGCCACCAGGCGAGAGATTCGATCTTTAACGCAACAATTACAGGGGAAGAATTTGCCTGTTTATATCACTTCGCAGTCGTGCATTAAAAAAAATAAAATAATAATAATCGAAAAAAGGTAGCAACAATTCAGTTGCTCGCTTGAAAATGAAACTGCTCCACTAACCGGGAAATTACACGGGCTTACTGCTCAAGCATTTCATGCACCTTCGTCTCCACATTTCACCTTTTTATAAACGAAATAGCAACGTAATCTTATCGGCCTCCATAGAATTTTTACAGTTAGCTTATCTTTGTACGGAAAAAACAATAACCTTATCTTCTAGGGAAAACGAGTTTAAAGAGTTGACACGCTAAACGGTCTGCGCTGCACACCACCGCGCCATTCTGATACAATGTCGTGATGCTCGTTTCTGTGGGGGAAAATGCGAAGCTTACGTATCCGACAATGCATGTTCATCTTAAAATAAAGTCAGTAAATTATGCCAATAGACGTGGAGTTATAAAAATGTGCCGGCGCCTTCTTGGAGCAGTTTCGCTGTCACAAAATGGCGGAGAAGGAAGAGACTCTCCCTCTCCGAGAAGCAGCACTTTATCTGAAATAAGAAAATATCACCCTTAACACTTACCAGACCCGATTCACCTCGACCAGAATGACGCGTATTTCTTCCAATGTGAGATTTTAAGCAGTTATGTTGAATTATGAGTTTCTCTGGAGGAGGAAAGGCTACGTTTTTGATTTAGACGAAGGGGAGTACGGCCGCCATGACCAGCGTGTGCGCGATGTTCAGCCGCACAGCATCAGTGTGTTCGCGCGAGCGCTGAGGAGGAGGAGCACGTCACCGACGCAGTGTTGCCATGTTGCTGCTGTAGTAAGAAATCGGGTCTCCATCAACTGATAGTTATACCGAGCATACAAAAACTTTTTTTAATTTTCATAATTAAAATTATAAAATATGCATAATATAATAAACCAAACAGGACATAAGATAATTTTGTTCACTTGATAAACTGTTAACAACAACAACAACAACAATAATTATAATATATATAATATAATAATAATAATATTATTATTATTATTATTATTATTATTATTATACTTGGCTTATTACAAAGATTGTCGCATTGTGTTATGATTGAGCCCCATAACACAAAAAAGTGTGCCTAATATATGTGTCACATATACATATGACATAATAAATTGCTTTACTTTCTTTGGTTTACTTCCTCCTTTCATCCCGGGTTTGTGCTTCCCCAAAGTGGTCACTCATTTATGGTTTGTTTTTTAGACCTTTTGCGTGTTTCCTTTGCGGGATCTGGCAACACAGGCATATTAATGTTACTGTTCTCTTAAACATGTTTACCATTTACATCCACGAACCTGTGCATTACATTTTACTTTACGTCTGAGCTAACTACGTCTTCGTTCGTTATAACATGTCTTGTGTAATTCCTAACACACCAGCTGATTTTCTCTTGGAATTATTTCAGTAATAATCCATATTGAACAATTAATTGTGCTGTAGTGTGAGATATTACAAAATTTACAATCGTTATACAACATACATTATATATTCTGAACCGAAGCTATTTATTTTAGTGACTACTCATTGTAAAAGTAAGGCCTAGAATGTCTGAATTATACCATTTGGCACAGGGGGTGGTCGGGTTTTGTACCGTCTGTAACTCACAAAAAATGTCCTTCATCTGAGATGTATATACTGAATTTTTTTTAAACAATCTATTCTAATATTTCATTCGAAAACAATGTGTATTGTGTAGTCCGTGAAAAATTAGAAAAAAAAAATAACTTTTTGCGCGTGACCCCTATTTTGAAATAATGGTACGCTCTAGTCCAAGTTGAAGTTGAAATTTCAAGGGCAGGCTGTAATGGAGAGAGCTTAGGTTTGGGAAGTGCATGTGTCGCTGTATGACGGACTAGAGCATGCTGTGCAGAGTCGGATATGTCCGCAGGTAAAGATAAAGTCTGAATCAGCTCTCATATTGTGTGCTTTTAAATAATTAAATCAAAGACGGTATGAATAAACTGCGCACTTTTATGTTTGGTAGAGCGACCAGGCTAACAGCATCATCAAACTATGATAGTTTCCGTAACGATATTGCAAGTGCAGTTTCAGTTGTTTTTTTAGATGTATATGTGTTGATTTAAAGTTGTGACGTT
>SCHK01051472.1:188-17509 GCA_004124795.1 Poropuntius huangchuchieni
ATATAGTCAGTTTATCTGTTGGATGACCATCAAAAGAAAGTGTTAGCATATATTCACAGTAGCAGTAACATACTAATACTCTAATGACCTCTAGTTGATATGTAGTTGCAGAGTTGCTTATCAACAGCTGTCTAAAGGGTACCATCAAAATAATCAAACTGATATTACAATAAAAATAGTTCAAAGCAAATGTGTCATATTACACATTCATCTGATTTGATATCTGATCTTACTTCTGTTTGAGAAAAAAATATCCATCCATTATAATGCCTTAAGTATACCCTTATAATGTATTATAAATACAGGCTTCATAGAAAGTATTACCAAAATGTTTGATCAGATCACTGGAAACACATACTATCGTAGTTGGATTGAAAATGAATAAATACGGATGGGCTTCATCTCTAAAACATACAATCTGATCATTCCTTTGCTTTTTTATTTCCTTCTTTTTTTTTTTTGATTTACCAACATGCAGTAACGCACTGACGAAGCAAGTGATGCACGTAGTCACGTAGTCAGAGACCCTCCCTTCGAATTTAAATCACAAGTGATCACAGTAGGCGCATTTGACACACGTTACTGCTAGCTGCAGTATGTATCTTGGCTGACCAGTTGCGATCGGATCACCACAGACGGATCTTATCCAGGGTTACCAGGTGTAAACAGGATTTAGACCCGCATTTGAAAGTGTCCCAAATTGGAAGCCAAACAATCCAAGTTAGAGTTCTTATCTGTTTGCACGCATTCAGCAAGATCCGCTCTGTGCCAGATGTCAGGACTGGTTGATAACGCACATGCAAACAAATAGAACAGTGAATTCTGAGGTGACAATGACAATGAATTCTGAATAAGGACGATTACATGAAAGGTCAGGAAACTGGCATTTGTTATGTCATGTGTTTGACTACAAGACTTCGGCTGGCAGAAAGACTTGCTTTTAGAAAAGCAGGTTGCAGGCACAGTAAGCGGATGGATTAGCTATGTCTTCCTTAGCCTCTTAGGCCTTCCTTATCCTGAGCCCAATCAGGCTAATGAACTAAGCCCCATTCTTATCCACACTAACAAGACCTAGTCCAGCTGGCTGTAATCCGCAACCCTTCCCGATTACCTTGTTCACTTTGCCCCTTAAATACAAAAGGACAGCTTTAAACCATGTCCTGGATCAATCAACTGTCTTCTGAATTAGACAACACTGCATTTTTATTAAAAGTGCGGTGAGGTGACAAATACTTAAAAAATGCTAAACATCTAAAAAAAAAAAATTTAAAACCTGTCACCTGATTTGAACCCTTAGTTAGGAGATTGTAAAGCAAAAACTAATATAAAACACCTTAAAATGGGATTTAATTTTGTGTCAAGACAGTTTCATGAGTTTTCTGGATGGGTGAAAACAACTTTTTCGTCTATTCCTATTCCCTTTTTCTGCCCCCAACTCTGGCACATCTGACATGTTAAGGCCCTCTTTAATTGGCTTTCTGCTTACGCTCGACTTCAAAAAAAAAAAGTAGGAAAGAGATAAACAGATTGAGAGGTGGACTGAGGTTGATGCATGGAGCTGTAAGCAGAGCATTTATGGTTGAATTCACAGAGATTTGTCAGCTAAGGAACATATGTAGTGAATAAACGTTTTTGACAGTTTTATTGATTTGAAGTTTATAAAGAGGACATGAAGTGATGGGAGAAGTAGAGGGGAAATGGGGTCAGCAAATGACGCAAGCTTCACTCGTCATAGCTCACAAGGGCTCAGGAATCTCACCCACCTCATCTCCTCCACTTCCCGTCTACTCTCTTCATATTTTCTCTTCCACTCCATGGCTTCTTTCTCTTTCACAACAATCTGAAATAAGAAGAGCGTTACTTCACACACTTTACACCCTGGAAATTGTTAAACCAGTGTCATTCCGGGTTAACTCAAACCTGGGATGTCCTTTGCCGTCTTTCACACAGTAAAAATTCTTAGAATTGCCTATTTATGAGGGTAATATTATAATATTTTTTTTAAAAAAGGCATGAAACATTACCAATACCTAAGCCAGGGCTTTAACCACTTCATTTACATTTACACATTTACTTTAAGTAAAATTTACCTCAAATGTGAAATGACAAGACTAAGATGCATTTTGTTTGTTTGTTTTTTTATTGTGGAGTGGCAACATGCAATGGGTGAGCATATACTGTACCTCTTCTCGGGCAATGCCAAGAGAGTGGTCCATGTCACGTGGCAGATGAGGGCTTTCCCCTTCCATGTATCCAGTTCGTGAATAGAGGGAGCTCTTCGAAACCCCACTGTCCCCCGGTGAGGCCATTTCTCTCTGCTGCAGAGAACAGAGTTGTGGAGAAACCATGAAAAACCTGTGAGTTTATTTCTGTAGAACAACGTTCACTTTGCACATCTTGGAGGGAGGCAGCACATCATCTACAGGTTCTACTCAGCAAAGCCATAAAGCCATGGAGAGCAGGCTCTTAGTTTGGGTTCAAAAGCCTCCAGCAGTTTGCGACTGGCCCGCTGGAATGTTATGACTGACAATCCCCAATATGAGATGGGTGCGAAAAGCTGTTTGTCATGAAAGGTTTGCAGCTGTGACCGGATCAGAGAGGGAATGCTGTGTCAGATGAGGACTGCAGGAGTACAGGTTGATCCTTATGTTAGTTTTCGGAGAGTTGATGTATTTTGCATAAAAAAAAGACTGTATCCTAAAATAACCTTAATGCAACAAGCTACAACAAAAGGCTGTAAAACACCACACAACACACACTATTTGCATACGAAATATCTGCTTCAAAAGTACAAATACTGTCAGTATGTGCAATGTCATTTAATAATTAACTTCTGAATATTCACATGTACCATTTTCAGAAAGCAATTGTTTTCATAAGGCCTCTTTATAGCCAGTGATGGGGTGTAGTTACTGAATAATCATCATGTTTAGCCCTTAAACCCACTTGCTGATTAAAGCTGATTAATTCTTCCTAACAGAGCTGGTTTAAGAGATTAATTGAGTTTGACTCTTATACAAGGTAGGGGGCCATGTGTTAGGGTACAAATACAGAATGCCCACCACATGTTTGGTCTGCAAGGAGAATTTATGCCTAATACCATTTACTGCATTATTGGAAAGCGCTCAGATCACGGACGAGGCATATAGTCATATGGGAGGTACAAACTGAAATTAAAACCTAATACAAAATGTTGAAATGGTGCTCTATCATATTTAGAGTTGGAGTGTTGATCTCAGATCTCCTAGGACCCCATATTGTACATTAAACATGGTCTGGATCTGAGTCTTGATGCTCATTGCATAACCTAATATAGAATCTCCCTGAATGTGAGATCAAGCCCAAGAAAACAGCATGTTTGTCATAAACACAGTCAGCAGAGGGGGAGAAATGAGGCAGAGAAATAACTCTAAATGCAAATGAGAAACAAAAGCTTTAAAAATGAATACTGACAAGACAGAGTTCAGTACAGCATGGGGTTGTGATGTATTCCTGTTATCTTCAGAGCAGCTGTGCATGTATTTCCATGAATGATAAATTACTGCTAATGAAAAGGTCAAATAAAGAACACGTCATGGAGAATGTGCTGAGGCAGCATGTGAAATGTGTCTGTGAGACTATTTCGGGAAGAGCGTTATCTAATAATGTATGTTAAAATATTGAATATTTTAAGAAGATCATCAATTCAGGGTAGTCATCACTGAACCTCATTACTCCAGCTATATAATACAGTGTCACTCTTTTTATATATGAAAGCACTCCATAATCCGAAAATGTATCAGTACTATTCCAGAAATACTTTTGATACATTAAAGATCAACTCTATTTTGGAAATGAAGTCTAGAGGTTATTCAGGGGCAGAAACAATACCTGTGGAATACGGGACGTCCTGCGACAGAGTTTGCTATCTGTCTGTGTGGATTTTCCTGCAGTTTTCTACAAAAATAACCACACTAGTTTTGAAAGAGAGAGACAAAACCTATTACTCAAAAAATGTATGAGATCTATAAAATGTTATGTGGATAGTCATGTTAAATGTGTCTGGAAAATGGGTTAGAGTTGATGTGTTTTTAATATGTATGTGACTGTCCTTTAAAGAGTTTAGATTATAATTTGAAGTAATGTTTTGTTGTCAAAAGTTTGGTCAAAAATGTTTAAAAAAAAAAAAAAAGCCTTTTGCTCAATAAGGCTGAATTTATTTGATTGAAAACAGTAATTTTACAGTATTACTGTAAAATATTATTACAATTAATATTTTCTATTTCAATATATTTTAAAATTTAATATATTCCTGTGATCACAAAAGTCAATTTTCAGTCTTCAGCATCACTTCACGGATTTCATGCTCAAGCAACATTTCTTATTAATTATTATACATTTATTATTCCTTATTAATGTTGAACAGTTTTGTTGCTTAAAAACCATGATACATTATTTTTGCCAAAATTCTTTGATAAACTGAAATTTCAAAAAACAGTATTTAGTTGAAATAAATTTTTTCTGCAACAATGTGAAAGTCTATCCGTCACTTTTTAATCAATTTAATGCATTCTTGCTGAAAAAAAAAGTATTCTAATTTTACTGAACCCAAACTTTTGAAGGCAGTGTATATACAGTATTAAAAAAATATAATAGGATAAATACTAATAAACTAAATACTAATTTCTATGGTAAATATCTTTTTTTTTTTCACTGTGTCTTGTTCTAAGAATGTAATGTTTTGATATTTTAAATAGAAAAAGGACAATTAATGATTACATTTTTTTTTTTTTTTTTGGTGCAGTGAACAGAAAGGACAAGAGAAGGATGAGATGTTTCTTGTCTGTAGACCTAGTTTTCTGACTAATGGTGGTTTAGTCTAAAGGTGGTACAGGGACAGTGGGATTAGAATATATGGACTAGACCTAGTTAGACTTTAGAGGGGACGTTTTCTGTCCTTCTTACTTTAGCCATGTGAGAACCGTTGAGATTCCAGCGGCGTGGGCTGGGCTTCTTGAGGCGAGACTGTGAAGCGTGCAAGACAACATCATGAAAATGGAGCGGCAAGAATATGAGGCATGTTAGAGAGGTTGTAGTACGTGTGCATGTTTCTGTATACGAGATTAGTCTGTTCATTCCATTTCCTGTACAAATGCTGAGACAGAGGTGACGGTCACTCATCCAACATGACTGAAAGCAGATCTGAGCTAAGCTTCATGTGAAGCCACGCCAGTGGCCTCAAACCAGGCATACAGATGGTCTGTATACCCACTGTAGTCAAATGAGTTAGTGTAAATTAGTAACAAAATCGAAACCAGGAACTAGCATGAATGTGACGAGGAATTCAGCTATAAACAATCTGTTTAGGATAAGCATATAAATTATGAAATCTGAAAACCATTCATATTTAATGTAATAATATAGTCTATCTACAGCGTAAGTTTCCAAGTCACATTGACCTTTGTTACTATGGATCTCCTGTCCAAGCGAACATGCAGGATTGTCACAAAGCCCTGGGGAAAAACACACCTCTTTTGCTCAAGAGGGTGTTGGATTGGGAAAAAAAGAGCACCAATCGGGGGACAGGAGCCGGGTTAAAGAACCAGGGGTGAGATGTCACGTCCACAGTATGGTGAGGTAGTTTATGGGTGGGTATTCACACTCATACCCAAGGGTGCAGTCAGGGGGCTCGGTTCAGAAGGGGTATCACACACACACACACACACACACACTCGTGCTTAGACACACACACACGCACTCACACTCACACGGGTGCGGGCTGGCTCAGCGCAGTACCTGAGGGGACACAGTGGACAAAGTGGGGCTCTGAGAGATGTTTTTGGCTACCTGTAGAGCCTCTATCCTCAGGGCTGCGAGCACCAGCTCCTCCTGGGCCACAAGGGAGGGTTGAGGGGAGGAAAGGGGGAGTGACCCATGAAGTGGGGACGGGGTAAGGAGGAAAAGAGGGGTTAGAGTTGTACCGGCCTCACACAAATACTAAACCTGAGGGGAAAAAAAAACTTACAAACACTGTACACGCACAAACAGACACTCATACACATTTTACTGTGAATGTTGTGCATGGGGAGGGATCCATTGATCCTTTCTAGGTAATTTTAAAGGGATAAATCATCCAAAATAAAAATTCTGTCTTTCAGTGGAACACAAACGGAGATCTTTATCAGAATGTCTGAAGAAATGATGTGTAAAATCAGTGAATGGGGACCAGGGGCTGTCAAGCTCCAAAAAAGCACCATAACAGCAACATAAAAGTAGCCCATGTGACTTATCAAACTTCAAAAGACTTGAAAATATACCGTTAAAAAATATGTAGTCATTAAGATTTTTGAAATGTTTTTGAAAGAAGTCTCTTGTGAAGCAAGCATTTATTTGATCGCAAATACAGTAAAAGCGCTTACTGTATATTGTGAAATATTATTACAATTTTATGTAAATGATTTATTTGAATATATTTTTTACTTCATTTATTTCTCTAATGGCTTTAAGGATGTGTCACATGATCCTTCAAGAAATATGTTTATTATTATCAATTTTGAAAACAGTTGCACTGCATAGTATTTCTGTGGAATCCATGATCTTTTAGGATGGTTTGATGAATAAAAAGTTCAAAAGAACAGCATTTATTAAAAACTAAGTTTGTAACAGTGTAAAAGTCAATCACTTTTGATCAATTTAATGCATTGTTGCTGAATAATAGTATTAATTAAAAAAAAATACTGATAACTTTTGAATGGTAGTGTACCAATATAGTTTTTTTTTTTACTCATTTCAGAGCTTGCCAGCCCCAGTTCCTATTTACTTCTAGGTATTAGGGCTTCTAGGAACTTGAGGATGCATAAATATGACAGAATTTTCATGTTTGGTTGAACAATTCCTTTAACATCTCCTGACCCCCAGTACTAGGGGGCAAACAAAAAATGAGAGACAAAACAAAGCAGACAAGGTACATGAAAGACTGGAGGGACAGACAAACACACAGTGAAACACAACCTAGTGAAGACACACACACTCACACACATACAGCTGCAAAGGTCCAGGGAAGAAGAGATAGTTGGCTGGTTGGTTTCTCTCTACACACCTGCAGTTTTTGAGCGAAGGCAGTGGGGTTGGTCTCTGCCAGATCAGGCTCCAGGTAGCTGAGAGGGGCAGGTGAATCAGACAGTCTGTCTAAGAGGGGTAGATCTGAGGGATCCATGGGGCCCTGGATGGGGGACTGTGATGGGACCGAGAGCAGAAGAGGGACAAGAGGAGTAGGAGGTGTCTGGGTGTCAGTGAGGCAGGGCAAGCTTGTATTTAGTCTAGTGCATCTTAACACTTCTATGATGGGTTTACGAAGCTTATGAATAAACATTCTGCAGGGAGACCCTGAGTAAGCTGCATGCCTAGCAAAATAATTGTCTTTAAAGGGAGAGTTCGCTCCAAAAACAAAAAAAATCTGTCATTATTTACTATCATTATATTTGGGAATCAGACAGTTATATAGAAAAGAGAAGTGAAAATTAGTCAAAATGTCTCCTTTTGTGCTGAATTGAAAAAATACAGCATACGTTTTTGAAATAACATGAGCGGTGAGTAACTAATGACAGAATTTATTTATTTATTTAGGATGCACTGTCCCTTTAAGACTGAAAACAAAAATGTGTCGTGTTGCAAATGTATCAGATCAGATAAACTGTGCAATCATTAGTGACTAAATAAAAAATAACCGCATCTTTACACATTTGTGTTGGTGTCATGTATTTTGGGTGTATAAGCTCCACATTATCAGAGGCAATGAAATAAACACACTCTCAAAGGTGCTGATTCTTTTGGGGTTTGACTGGTTTGCACTTACCGCTCCATCTCTCTCGTTGCTCTGCGTTCGACTCTGAGACTGACTGTCCCTCTTTCTGCTTTTCTCTGAGGCCAAGGAGTCACGAGCACCACGTGGTGGCAGCACAGGTGATTTCCCCTGCGAGATCTGAGCCTCCATCTCCTCAAAGCTCCTGTGAAGAATCAGACCAACACAATTCAGCACACAGAATACACTGCCAAAGTCAATCATTTTTTAACCCCTGAGAATCAAGTTTTATAGCTTTCATTTTAAGCAACTCTATCTATATGATACCCTCTCAGAAAAAGGTACAATGCTTTGACTGGGATGGTACCCTTATGTACAAAAGCTAAAAGGCACATCTTTGTACCTTATACATCTCTAAATGATATATATTAGTACCTTAAATGCACATATTGATACCTTAAAATTACACATTAGTAGCTTTTGAAAGGGCACCACCCCAATGATAATTTTGTACCTTTTTTCTATCTAAAAGTTGACTTTTTGTTGACGTAATGGTGCAGTTATTTTATCTAGCATCAGATACCAACTGACAGACAGACTTCTTGTTTGAACAGAAAATATTTCCACACAGACTGTTAGCACTCTTAAGTAATTTCATTGCATTTTTAAGCAATATACGTTATGATATGATGTATATGATAATATATGGTATTTATATGGGTGTGCGTGTGTGTGTATTACCCAGTGCAGGGAGAGTTGGGCTCTGAATCTTGCATGTTGGAAGTCTTTGTTGGACTGTCTGTCACAGAGTCCAGCTTCAGATAAAGAGATGGTTTCTTCACCGAGAGAGGCTATAAAAAAAACATACATGTATTCACACAAATACAAAGGTCTGTAATTTACCATTAGGTAGGTGTTTGTCACACACACAAAAAGTTTAGTGTGTCTATGAGTCAGGTAGATACTCACAGGTGCAGAGGAGCCAATCTTTTCCATGTATTCAATCTCATAGTCTGTAACTGCAGAAAAGACACCAGAGAAAATGAGAGAAGATATAACAGGTTAAATGTTTTATAAAGGTTATATAGGAATTGAAAATAATATAAGGCTTTCAAAGAATATTCTTTCTATGCTGATCATCAGTTCAGACTGGCAGAACCAATATGAGAGTGGCACTATAATTCATTTGCCTCTGTACTGACCCAGTTAGTTTCAGGCAGAAACTGCCCTGGGGTGTGAATGGTCCCTGTAGGTCAAAGGCTAATAAAACGGGTCAGCTTTGGGTCATTTAAGGTTGGAGGCAAACTTTTATCATGTGGAAAATTATACGATCAAAAACATTTTACCTCAAAATCAACAGAGGAAAAAAAAACCTTTTTATTTTTGGGACCGCTACTCTTATTTTGGACAGAAAAATGAAGGCTCATGATTAGAGATAATGTAGTAACATAATACGAGGCTCCCCCACTCTCTCACCATCACTCTGTGCTGGTAAACTGTTCTCGTTGACAAAAGCTGTAAAGTCAGTCGGCTGCGGGAAGTCTTGGGGGTCAGAGTTCAGCTCCACCTCTACATCATGTCTAGTCCATTTCTGATTGGTGGAGGAAGCAAGTTTCTCCTCATCTGTGGCGTGATCTTGTGAAGGCTCTGGATTGGCATCAGGCGAGTGCTCCTGCAGGTGATTATGTGTGTGTGGAGTGGAGGGCGAGAGTGGAGAACACACAGGACAACACTGTTATGATATGAGGTGACAGCGAAGGAGGAAAAACAGATCATCTTCAGAATGAACATCTGGAGTGACTGTGTGAGTGTACTGTAGGCGAATACACGCTCATGTCTTAACTTACTTGAGCAGATGGCTCAGTAATCTGAGTCCTCTTTGGTGACTTCTTCACTCTAAAAGTGTTACTGTTTAAGAAACAAGACAGAAAAGGTGTGGTTAATTCCTAAAGTATTAATGTAGAACAAAAGACAACATCCAACCAAAATACCAATCATATTTACTATACACAGAAGTTTTTTGACAGATGCTGTACAGATAATGTTCTACTGAATAAAAGTTTTAGTTAAATAATACATACCTGTTTTGTTGTTCTGATAAACGTATTAAAGAACTTTTGACAATGCAAATGTATTGTAATTCTTACAGTAAATGATGGAGTTTATTATTAAGGATTAAATCTCACGAGTTAAGATCTTACTAGTGCACAATATAATGGATTATTCAGGGTTTACATCATGAATGATGCTTCTATTAGTGGGATATATCGAAGATACAGTATGTTTTTCAGTTTGTAGTTTTCTTGTGCAAATGTGTGTTTTTTATTGAAAACACAAAAAAGTCTTTACGAATGGAATCAGAAATTAAGACCAACAGAAACTAGAGATTTTTTGGAAATATGTTTTTCAAAAGTATGGTGATTATGCAGTAAAGATTTGTCATTTAGATATTAAAAACAAAAAATATCCTTAATACTCTGCAGTCTCTGCCCTGACCCAGTTAGTTTTAATCCCTGTAGCCCCTGTTAAATTGCTCAGTGACCCAAGAAAGTGACAGATGCCTCACATAACAGAAGCATTTCAAATCCTATTCCGTTGCTGTTGATGGCACATTTCATAGTTTAAGTGTTATGTAAATATTTCAGGATTACTGCTTCACTCCTCATGTCAAATCTGAAAAGGCATTTGTGTTGAAAAAAGTTGAAAACCTTGAATAGTGTGAGAACTATAGAGGAAAGTTTGCAGCTGAGCAAAATATATTAAATAGATTAATCTGAAACAGGAGCCAATGATGCTGTAAACTACCAGTTTGAAAGTAATATTACTTAAAACTGCCCCTTAATAGCTGTATTAATGAATCGAGGTGTGCAGAGGGTCTTAGAGAAGGAAAATAATGTGTTGCTCATAGGCACAATAAAAATTCCCTTGCCAACATTCCAGGTCACAGTTTCTGCTTTCTAGCAATAAAACCTGTAATGTTTATTATCCACTAGGCCACCCTAAAGAGGTAATATTTCTAAAATGAGTCTCATAAAAATGTCTGGATTAGGAATTCATTCAGAGATTTTAGGTCTGATTCGTTGAAAAAAGCAAAGTCAACAAAGCTCAACTTGGATCACGTGCACATAGTAACCCAATCATCTAATGTTTTCTTGCCTAAAGTTTGTACCGCTGTGTACATTTGCATGTCTGAATCGACTGCACTTGTTTGAGGGTCCACTAGGTGGCAACATATTCTCGTTGAAGAATATCAAACATGAAGCCGAGGAAGATGGAGGTGACGTGGAATGGTGTGATGTGAAATCAGTCATGAATTAAATTGAATGATAAAACTGACAATGAGCTCATGAGTTAAAACATGTTAAAGTGACATTTTATGTTATGTAAGCTATATTATTACTTATGCTGATTTTTGCCACCATCTCTCTACTTACAAGAAACAACACAGAGAAGAGACATTGCTGGACTTCCTGTGATACATGAGATCAACAGACATGTGACACCCACTTACATACACAACATGTATCGGACCATTTAGAAATATACACAAGAAAATGTACAACCATTAGAAACCGTGCACTACAGTGGATGACCGGCACAATGATGTACTTTGAAATTAAATGAAATCAGACTTACGATTTGAGAGGCTTCTTCTTGTTTTTGGCAGGTTTGTTCTGGTTGTGATCCTCCAACTCAACAATGTTATCATTGTCATTCTCGTTGTCATTGTTGGATTTGTCAAAAGTTGCAGCTTTTGGAGGTGAGTTTCCCATCTTTTTGGATGATTTGAAGGGATCGATTGAGCCATCAAAGGAGTCATGATCAAAGTCGTAAGATCCACTAGACAGGCGAGGAGAGTTGGGGATACCAGTGTTTGAAGAAAATGGATTAAAGTTAGGGTCATCCCACTTGTTGGGATCAAAGTTATATGACCCCTTGGGGATCGGGATATCATCAATGTCATTTGAAAGTGCAGAGACAGGTGCATTGTCTAGCTGCTCTGTCTGGGGTGGAGGGGCCTTCTTAATCCCCAGTTTGGGCTTTCGTATGGGCATCTTGGCCCCTGGTTTCTTGCCTAGGTTTTTAGGAGGAGGAGTACTGCGTGGTGCCTCTCCACTGTCCTCTGAATAGTCAAACTCCAGTCTGACTGGTTGGCGCTTGGTGATTGGCTGTTCCTCAATGTTGATGGGTTGCTCTTTAGCAGGGGAAGAGGCACGAGGCTCCTCTACAGCAACAGGGGTCTCTGAAACTGACGTAAAGTCAGCTTTCCTACCCAAGACCGGCGAGTTGGCGACTTTACTGCCTCCTGTACAGAATGGGTCAATATTCTCAAAGTTGTCCGGATCCCATTTGTAGGAGGCACAGGGAGGGATAGGTGACTCCTCGTCGGGGGCAGTTGGAGCCTCGGGTACTGGATCAGGAAGCACCGGTTGGAGTTGACTTGATATTGAGCTGGCAGTGACCTCCTCAGCCAAAGGTGGAGGACTTTCAACTCGAGACTTTATCCTGTTCCTCCGTAGAGTACCAGCAGGACTAGGACTAGGGCTGGGAGAGGAGCTAGGCCTCTCTTGGGTTTGCAAGTGGCTTTCAAGCTGTGGTTTCCCTCTCTTTTTCTCCTCTGGCGTGCTGCTAGAGAAGACTGTTTTGGGAGAGGAACGCTCTGGGTTTGAGTTCTGCCGGGAAAGAGGTTTCTTCTTTAGGGAACCTGGACGGGGCTTCTTCACTTTACGAAGAGTTCCCGGAGCACTTTCGGTTCCAATGCTGAAGGACTCTGCTCGTGGGTGAATAGGTTTGTCGGAGGTTCCTCCTGAAGGTTTGTCTCCTGGGCTCTCTAACTCACCAGACTGTAGGCTTAGAGAGCGGGTGAGAGGCGCTCGGCTTGATGGTCCAGACCCAAAATTTGATTCTGGGGGGGGGTCATTAGCAATTAAGTAATCTAGGTTGTAGGCGCCACTAGCAGCTATTGGTTTGTCCTCATCAAAAACTGTAGATTGAGACCGACTGGGAGATTGAAGCTGATTTGGGTCTTGAGATTCGCTGGCAGAGATGTCAGCAACGGAAGCTGTGAAGATAGAGAATGGCATGTTACTATACATTTTGAAAACAGATCATGCTTTCAAGGAGATCAGAGCACTCACAGATGCATTTATATTATTTTATGTGAATAACAACTGAAGAAGGATAGAGTGCAAAAATTACTGGTAACGTTTGTTAGTTTTGAATTTTTTCTTTTTTTTTTCTAGATCTTTCTTGAAAAAAATAAGTAGCAATACACTGTATATCCACTAGAGGGAGTACAAGTGCAGTGTTTGATAACAAAGACCACAGTACTCCTGTCTGAGAATAATAGAAGTGAAAAGGCAGCCCTTTCTTGTTTTTTCTTTTTATTCTTTTTTTTTTTTTTTTTTTTTGAATAAGTTTTTTTTTTTCATTGCACTGAAGAATACTGGTTAAAAAAGACATGAGAAATAAATGTATTGATTAAATAATTTAATTAGACTTCCATCTCTTTGTTTTCAACACAGCACAAACTGACATCTAAATTTTGCATATACCATAGGCATGTAACATAGATACTTAGATAATAAATAACTATATATAGCTACTTAGTTCTCCATAACATTTCCTGGGTTTCAGAGTTAAGAATAGTTAATAGTAAATTCTGCTTTCAGGTTTACTGTTTATTGTTGCTCTGTGCTATCTGATATAGTATTAATTTACTATTTATTGTCATTTAATATACTGTTCATTTTTTACTTTATATTAAATATTACAAAATTTGTTCAAAACAAGACGCAGTGTCACTATTTGTCAATGCCCTGTAATCTTAAGCATTTCAAAGTCCAGTAAACCCTCCTGAAGCTATTCAAATGACAAATAAAACAATTTGACTCCACATATGGGCAATCTGTGGTGTGAATTGTGATGGAATGGAGATCTAAACATACCTGTTTGTTCTTGGGACAACTCCTCTGAGTTGGTGCAGGGGGGCTCTGTTGGGGGCACAGGTGGGGAAGCAGACTTCACAGGGGTGGTGGACTCAGGGGTTTCGAACGCTCCGTCTGAGTCTGAACTCCTGCAGAAGAAACAGTGAGACAGAAGAAGGTCTGAATATACTGAATTAAGAGTTGATTTAATAATCTCATTAAAGTATAACAAGTCTGGTTTGTTTCCATACAACGAAGCTGCATATCAAATCCAGCGCTGATACAGCATACAACAACATCCATTTATTAGGCAAGACATCACAGCTCATATTTACACTACAGGATCAAATAAATTCAGATACACCTAAAGGGGTATATTAAACAATCATTCACTGTGTGCCAGACCTTTTAAACAAATGCCTGCATCAGCATGTGTCTAGTAGGCCCTGGTGGATTATTACAGATGGAAATTAAAGCACTGAACCTGCAGCTAGGAGACCAACAACAGCAGCTCAAACACACATAATGCTCAGCCATGGAGTCTAATTTTTTAACTACTGAGTATCACAGTGGACGTGCTATTTTCACACATTAACACATTTCTCATTTCAGTCAAGACTGATGATGTCCATTTTGCTTTTTACATCAATACAACAAAATGTCAGTTTGTGAACGTTTTTCAGTATTGGCTTCAGAATATGTTATAATACTCAAATCTGACACAATATGTGACAGCGCAGGCGAACATACAGCAACAGTCCAAATACAGCAACAAAGGCGCAGCCTCAGACAGATGTGCAGACCCCCACCCAGTCTCACCGCATTAGTCCCTGTCCTTTTTCTGCTGTTATCCCACGCTCACCTCTGCCTGCCTTGGATCATGTAATCATGCCTGGAGGTCCAGCTGAGGCGCCGGAGGACCCCTAGGGCTGGGTCTGCCCCATCCTCTCCAGATGTTCCTCCCAGCAGCGTGTCCCAGCCCCAGCGAGCCCACTGCAGCGGAGACAGAGCCTGCCACGCGCTCACTGCCATATCTGCCACCGATCACAGCCTCACGGTCACTCATACACCTTTTCCCTACTCCCAATGGCAATTCCTGAAATCTGAAGCTTTGATTCTATCCCTTTGTGTGTTACATACCCTTCTCCCTACTCTCCATCCCTCCCTCTTTTTCGATATTGTACTCTCTCTCTCTCTCTCTTCGATCTATTGCTGAAGGTGGGCTTTATCCAAATGAAACCCTTTGCAGATACTCGCCACTTGCAGACTCACTGCTTGGCTCTCTCTCTCCCTTTAACACATCCTCAGGCACGTTTCCCTCCCCCACGGTGAGGACAGAAGCAGACAGCGGGCTGCTGTAATGTAAATATGTGTTTTTCTATATATAATCAATTTTTTTTATATTAATTATCTTATTTACTTCTTTCTTTCTATCTGAGCTGAAATACCCAGCTGTACTGCAAGTATAGAACAAAACAGGATTTTTCTGTTAATTCGATCATGGTTATCTTTGTTTGAACTCATGTTTTCATTATTAGAATCTACAGCAAGGACTTGGCTGGAGTCTCAGTTTTGCTGCATCAAACTCTGATGAATGTACTGATGCTTTCAGTGCAGTGAACACACCCATTCCCTGCTAAAAAAAACTGCATGTGTTTTGGATGCTAGTCCTCAGCATGGGATGCTAACCAGGCATCTTAACCAGCAACACAATCTAGACCAGGAGCAAATGCAGCATAAACAAGCCTTCTGGTGTCTTCCGTAGGAATGAATGAATCAAATTGAATCAAATTCCATTAAAGTATTCTTTAAATAAGACCTGAATAACTTACATAAAAATAAAATCTGTACCATAGCTTTGAATAGGTTTTTTCCTGTCTGTCTTTTGTCTATGTGATAAAGTCTTGTAATTATGAGTGAACCTGCTGTAACACAAGACAAATTTCTGACTTTGTCTGACAATAAAGTTGTATTGTATGGTTATGTATCTGAACAGTGTACACTTACAAACATGAGTCACATTTGTCAGCATGATAGTGGTCTTCCATGGTGCTAAGTCAAATTGTTACAGTCAATCAACAGTTATTAATTTAAATACTATACCTACAGTGTACTTAAATTAAACAGATGTCAAAAATGACATATGCCTGCTAATGTGACGACTGAGATGAAATACCCAGCAGTTTATTAGCAAAGTAAGAATTTTTTTTTTTCATTGCACTGCTAACTAAGCAGAATGAATGGAAGGACATACTCAATTTCTTTGATGACAAACACATACAAGCACATACATGCTTGCTGATCGTGTAATTTTATTTAAAATACTTAAACACACGCTAAATGGCAAAAGTCCCTCTGCATTGCATAAAATACTCTATGAGAAATTAGTAACAATGGCTTTTCATTAAAGGTGTAAGTGGATATACTGGGAATTAATGAATGAGAAGTTACAATACTCAATAAGTACAGGTCAAACCAAAATCGTTGGGATACAATGCTCTAAATTGATACAGGTAGAGAATTAGAGCAATTCCAACAGTATGCTTCGATTTATATACAGATGGCAAAATTTCAAAAGACTCCCAGTCTAATTTTACAGCTTTCAGTGTGTTAATGACATTGGGTGAGATAATTATCAGTTGATGAGCATTTCAGCCCGTGCAGGGATATTTTAACATATCTGGCAAGCACACTGTTGCCATGGTGACAGTGCTCTCTAGACATATGCTCCCATGTGCTAGACAACGCACACACTGGCAACTTGCACAAAATCCTGGCCGAAGCCTCAAATTTCCTTCTCTTTCACATAGATCCACATAGGCACAGGAAGTCTATTAGAACATATAAAAAACCCATTTATTTTGTGGTATGGGAAAATAAAACGCTGATTTATTTCTGAAAAGTCTGCAGAGGAAATTAGGTGGAACGCTGTATCATCAAGCTTATGTTTCTCTCGGGGGTTTTAAAAAACTAAGAATGGGTTTTCCACATCCTAGTCTTTTATATTTGAATCTCTCCTCTAGATGGTGGGAAAAAAAAATACATAATACATCTCTGTTAATTTAATCTTATTGAACATTTTTTATTAATGCTGAGACAATTGCAAATTCCAGCTGTTATTTTTAAAATGCAGTAAATTAAAATAATCAGCATAAGAATCTGCAGATGCCGCAGGGTCAAAATATCTAGTAAACAAGTAAACATCTGCAATAAATTGTAACATAATGTGAAAAGCTGAAGGAGACGAAGGATTTTTAGGTGAATTCGTCTGCTTGGAGACAGCCAGGCTTGTTTGGCACAGAACAGCACTGCTGGGTTCCAGCCACAGACACTGCTGTGAGTGTGACAACCCACAATACTGTTCAAAACAAAGCTAACCTGAGCCGAAAGGACAGCTATAGTCTGTCAGAGAGGAGAGTGATTAAGAAACAGATCTATAATCACATCTGCTAATAATGGTGTTAACATATCACTTACACAATACTCCAGCAGATCATATTATGTGCCCCTTCGAAATTAAAATTGTAAGCATAATTGAACTTGAAATGAGCTTAAGCAGAAAGCATCTTGGTTAAAAAAAAAAAAAAAGTTGTGATTTGCTCATTTTTATGCTA
>SCHK01051602.1:2557-24584 GCA_004124795.1 Poropuntius huangchuchieni
TCAGTAATATGTGTTGCTTTGGCAAGCCAGCATTGGTGTATTGCAAAATATATATATGTCATTAAATAATTACCAGTCATTTTCACTCTGCCAATAAATAGAAAAATCCTTTTAACATAATATTAAATAAAAAGAATATTTTAAATTGATGACATAAGACATACTTTATATTATACAATCACATATTATATATGAGGGAAAACTGAAAGAATGAGATTGTGTGGTTAAGCGATACAAATGTGTGATTCTGCACAAACTCATTCTGTTGTACTGATGATGCTATTAGTATGGTGTGCCAATGAGAATATCAACATATCAAATATAAAAGAGGTCATGCACTTTCTAGCAGAACATTTTTAATGCTTGCTGTTCAGTGGATGCAATTAATAATCAGAACAATAAGCTAACAAGCACACAGAAACCATTCACACACACAGACACACAAAATTAAAAATAAATGAAAGAAAACAATGCCAGCGGCACTGCAGTTGCAAATACATGCACAAACACTGAGCAAATTCTGTCAAATAATTTGAACCCTCTGAATACAGGGCTCAATCGTCAAAGTTGATTTGGCTTAGGAACATTAGCATCACAAAACTGCCCTAACGAATCATTCCCCAGCTTCACTGGACTCCCCTGGAACTGATCTGCCAAAAGGGAACAGAGTGTTCTGCATTGTCCTGCAGCCTGCAACTCTTTTCCTCCACTCCCCTCCCTGTGTCCCTCCATGGCATTTTCTATGTTTAGCATGATGCTCAGAGCGCAGAGGGACTATGAACCCACAAAGCCATTGCTGAAGATAGCAGCTGGTTAGTTTTGGTGTATCTGAGCCACAAGGCAGAGAGACCGGCCCTCTACTGTGCAGTCCCCGCAAGCACAATACATCCAATTTTAATAACCATGCGAACCAGCAATTAGCATTTCATTCGTGCTATTTGAAGGTCTAAATTTTGGATTTATTTGAATTTGAATCCTTCAGCATAACTGAACTCCACTTCATCAACCATTAGATGATTATGGTAAGTCGAGTAAAAAAAAAAAAAAAAAATTAAATAGAAAGATGAAGAAAAGGTAAAACCCAAACAGCTAATATTCGTAAAAAAATAGCTTGGCTGCGAGTGTGACAATGCCTTTATATGGCAGTGTATTAAACAAGAATTTTGAACAACTTACATTTTAGACATGATATTTCCAGTTACTTTGTCTGCTTTGTCTACATATTTCCAAACACAGTCCAGTCACAACAAGGCATCTCCGAGGAAAATGCAGAGGTGTTTTGTTCCTGTCTGAATGAGTGTTTTTGAACAAATCAGTTGAGTGAATGGCTCATTCGTAACGACAGTCGTTTGTTTTCGTCCCTGAATGAATCAGCATTTTGAACGAATCGGTTGAAGGAATGAATCAGTGAATCATTCATTAAGATTAATAATCAGAGTCTGATAGCCCCTCCTCCTTCGCGACGTAATTAAAACTGCACTTTTTCTGCACTTTTGCACTTTTTCTTTTTGGAATTTTCAGTGAAAACGCACTTCTTGCACTATTCATGCTACAAATTGTCATAGAAAAGTGCATAAGTACATGATTTGAGATGCACCTAGTCACTTGTCACCACCTACTGATGTATACATGTAACATACAGGAAGAGTCACTAAAAAAATACACAGTTTTTGTTTATGACATGTCTTATCATAAGGAATATTATTTAATTAATTTGCTACAGCTATTGAGTGAACTTAGTAAAGTAAACACGAAGAAAATAGAAACAATTGCATTTAGCCTACTTTTAAGCAAGGAACATATCTAACATGGAAAAGCTGTAAAATGTGTAAATGTAATTTTTTTTTAATGTAACCTTTTTTGCTTATATTTCTTGCATTTAATTGTTTCTTTCTCCCATAACCCTGTATTTGCACACATTAAAAACCTTAAAAATCAGTTTTCTAGATGATATCTTAAACTTACCTTGAATGATGGGTAAATACTGCATTCACAAAGATACCCTAAATTGTAAAGTATTTGCTTAAAATTTTAATTTAACATTATAATCATCTTAAAAAAATATCCTCCATCTAAAGTTCCCCCATTAGGCCTATTGAACAATTTTTAATATTTATTTTTTCTCTGTATTCACCCACTTGTTCTTGTTCTCTCTAATGATATAGTATTGTTGTAATTTAAGTCTCGCAAACAATATATAAAACAACAACAGGAAAAAACAAATGGGCAGTCTGTTGTTTATAGAACTCTTGTACAAAAGCAAAAATAACTCTTAGTAACAGCCGCGCTGACATTCAATACTACAGCTCTTTTGCTGCCTCGCAAGCACTGTAATAAAATATTCCTTTGTAACAACCCTAAGCATATACAGAATTTTTAGCAGAAACATAAAGCCTAAAGCAAGAGAAGCTTGTCTCAGAGCAGTAGTGTTAGATGAAACGCAAACGGATTACTTTGCATTTACTTACACAAAACTTCAAAAAAACCACTCCACAATGCCTTTTTAAATATGTTCAATTCATCCCCTGGACCTCAGCTGGTATGTGTGTATGTGTCTCTTTGTGTGCGAACATTGTCTCTCTAACACTCTATTGGCGTATTGACAGCACAATAAGACTATGTGATGTAGGATTTGGGTGCGGGTGAAGTATATCGGCAGAACAGAGTATAGCGCTTCAGCAGATTGTGAAAGTGTAGCATTTTAATCACACTTCCAAAAGACAGAGCCCACAGCCAGCCTTTTCTTTGACAGAAGTGCGCTAGGCAAAAAAAGAGACATGTTCAGAGAGAGTAAGGGAGTAAAGTGGGGGAAATGATGGGAAAAGCTAAAAGTCTCATGTGATGGAAAGACAGAGAGAGTGCCTTTAGAAGGTTTTGGTGCGTCTATGTGAGCTGAGAGGTTATCTAAGTATGAGACAGTGTGTGTGACAGAAAAAAGCTACAGCGTGCTCAGTATTAGAGTTAATGGGTGTGTGTGTGTCTGTCTCAGAGAAAGCTAACGTGTGTGTGGGTGAAAGCACTTGCCTGAAACTCCACTAATCCAGCTAAAAATAAGAACTTGTGCCATGTGACACACAGAGTCTGTAAGATGGCTTCCTCCCGTGAAGAATTAATGCTACTCTGACAGAAAAGATGCAGTCAGTGCAGACAGACTATGACAAAAACGACATACATGTGCCTCCTCAGTCAAATGAATTCTGAATGCAACTTAAAATGCAGATTCAAACATATCTAATAAAAAACATTACATTACATTTTATATATATATGTGTGTGTGTGTAAAATTAAGAAATGGTTAGGTTGGGTTATAGAATAAAAAACATCTTTATAGTTAAAAATTTAGATAAGCATTAAGATGTTAAATGAATACACCTTATATATGAACATCTTTTTTTTCAAGAAATGGTTATGTTTAGAGGTAGGGGTAACGGTAATCAATCAAACGCAATCATAAATATCTATATAATAATAAAATGTGCCTTACAAATATAATTATAATATAAATACAGTATAAATAATTTGTACTTTTCTAAAGTTGTGTACACTTAAATATATTAGTTTTTTTATTCCAGATGCTGTCAGTATTCATATTGTTTCATTGTACGTTTCATCACATACCCAAACATACAAGAAAGCATGCCTAAATGTTACACCTGATGTACAAATTGAACTGAAAAGAAGAAAAAACACTAGATCATCTACTAAAAAGGTATTTTTCTCCCTTGGCCATGTCTTGTAACATCTAGGCCACAAAATGGGCCAAGACTGCATCTATTTCCCCCTTAAAAATAATAGGATAAAAGGGGGTTAGAGGGAGCTTTCATGCTAAAATGTAATGGATGCTCTCTTCACATGTTCACTGTTGAAATAGAGACCTTGAGAAAAACAGAAGGTCATATCGGCCTGCCAGGAAATAGAGGAAGAGAGTGGAGACAGGGAGTGAAAGGAAGGAGTGCTAGTGCCGCTTAATGGATTATAGGATATGGAAAAAGCTGGATGGGAGGGAGGAAGGGAGAGATAGTGTGTGTGTTCTGGTTTACAAGGGGGAGAGTGGGTGTGAGTGGCGGTGATGGCATGAGAAAATTCTGTCACATGCTTTACAATAAGGGCCCGTGCAGGCAGCTCTCCTAGAGAGACACGGCTGTAGTGCCACAACAACTAGTAGCTACTGCTGTTCATCACACTAGACTGTGACACCATCCTCCTCCTCCACTCCGGCTAATACTACTTCCTTTCATCCTACTCTCCATGCCTCTAGGCGAAAAAACCTGCAGACTTATCTAAAGTACTGTTCTGGCTCAAGGCTAGTGATAGACCTATATATATTGGCCAGACTGATTAACTGGCTGTTTTGAGATTATCAGCATCAGACAGCCAATAACTGCTCCCACTTGGCTAATTAACTCTCTCTTGTGCCAGTTGTGTCCAAAATCTACAAACAGCTTTAACAATTAATAATAAAAATTTTACTTTTTTTAAAATATTTTAGTGAATTTTGAGAAATTACTGTAATGTGATTTTTTTAAAGTAAAATTATTTTATTTTAGCATATGAACATGTTTTATGTAAACATCCTGCAAATTGCTGTATAATCAAATAATTCCTTGAAATATTATACAATATAGCAATTCTGTTTTTCAGTTCTGGATTTAAAAAAAAGGAAAATTTTGTAAATTTAGTTTCAAATTAATGCATATTAAAACCAGAAACATTCAACTTATTCTTTTGCACAGCAAATCAAAGTTTTGCACATTAACAGATAATATAATTTACATGTAAACATTGTACAATTTATAATGAAATATTTTTTAAACACTATACAACACAACTGTTATTCACCTTTTTATTTTGTTATGTTCTGTTTTTCAGCTCTGGATCAAAAAAGCATTATCTGGACATTAAAGCATATTAAAAACATTCAAATTAATATATTAACAGGTAATATAATTTACATGTAAACATCCTACATTTAGAATTAAATAATTTCATAAATGCTATATGGTGAACAAAACTTAAAGTTTCTTTTTTATTTCGTAATGTCCTGTTTTTCAGTTCCGGTTAAAAAAATGTAGCTTTGATTGTACATTAACACCACAAAAATTCAGCATATTCCTTTGTACGCCGAATCAAAGTTAGTTTTGGTTTGCTTCCGCACTGCAAAAACTAGAGGCTTGTTATTATTTTTCTCACCCCTAATTGAGCCATCTATCTTCAAAGTGCACAAATATGAGAAGCCAATTAGTGCCGAATAGCAACATAAATTAAACATAAGTTTTGCCTCTAATTGATCATGGGCAGGACACTTTATTTCCATGAATATTAGAAGTCTCATTAGGAGCTTTATTAGGGATGAATTAAGTTACCCATAGTTCCTGAAATATAAGTGTGACTGCACATTCATGATTAGGTATCATCTTAATTACACCGAAAAAAGACAAATCGACATGTGAGAGCAAAAAACATCACCTTTTATCCCGTCTCATCTCTGTTATGTGAATGCACTTATGGTATCCTTGGGTCTCTTATTCAGTCTTAATATTTACAGAAAAGTGCTCCCATTGCTCGAGCAGATGTCCCTCATCTCGCCGTCTTTCTCAGACTTCTCTCAGAGCAACACTTATTTAAATAGCCATGAAAAATCACACATGTACGAACTCATACAAATACAGACTTCCACACATACTGCAATACACCCAAAAATATGAACAAAAATCAACACTTTTTTTTTTTGTGCAAAAGCAAACATTTTCAAACACACACTGCTCTATCTCTAAATTTCCAAAAGTTCAAACACAGCTTATTTTTTTATATTATATTTATATCATAAACATTCTACATTTATATTTATATTTGTGTCTATTCATCTATGCATTGATACATCTATATCATTCATAAATCTAAATTTATCATTTTAAGAGCGCTAGGCTAAATTTACTCCAGAGCTGGGTCATAAGTTAATTAAAGCAGCACTAAAAATAGCCACCATTTATTCCACTATTTAATAATTCACACTCAAATGTGAACGACCTGCTATATAAAGGAGGTTTAAGGACCTTCCAGCTGGATGTTTATTACTTCTGACAAAATGAATCTGCCAGTCTCTCACGCTCTCTTCCTTTCCTCACCTGTCCTTTTCTCTCAGTGTGCTTAATGAACCGATAAATTTCATCCCTCTCACCCTGTTATATTAATAAGGTAATTTCAGAATCTCCAAATCTCTTCTGAGGAGATCCAGCTCTGGCCCTTCAATCAAACATCCTCTTATCTCCACGGGATCCTCTCCTAACTAACTCCTGCTCCATCCAGCTGCCATAACCGCTGCCGTCTCTCAGGCTCTCCTAATCTCCTGTCTGACCTCCACTCTCTTTCTATTATTGTCGCTGTCATTGCTGTGTCCTCAACCTGTTCCCTACACCACAGACCCTTATGTCTCTCCTCTACCCTCTACCCTATGTATTGCCCTCTCTGTATTCTTAAGCATTAGAAATAGAGAAATTTCCTTACTATTTTTAATGGGTTTTGAAATTATTATTTTAAAGAAAACAAATACATTTTGGTCCAGTTTCATATATGGTGCCCTTGAAGGGATTTTAATAGATTTGTAATAGACAATTCTCACATTTATATCTCTGCATTGGCCAAATAGGTCAAAATTCTTTGCTGAGCCAGTCTGAAGTCTTTGATGTGTTTTCTGCCTGTCAATCATTTTGGGTGTTTATGCCACCCATAAATGGGAAGTAGGAATCTGACAGTGTGATAGCTGAAACATTCTCGTTAAATGCCATATGTACCGTCCTTGTCAATTGTTAGTTTGTCAAGCAGGAATGCTGTTTTTGACAACACTGAGATTTGCTATTGCTGTCCTGCTGTCATGATCTTTAATCAATTTTTGAGGATGGGGTTTTGGAACAATGGGAGCATTTCTGTTCATACTGCAAACTACTTGTTTTGTGTAACAGCAAGTGCCTGGTTTCATGCATTGTGAAAAACTGCAGAATTTGCTTACATAACTGTTCTCTAAAAGTCATTTGTCAGTAATTTGACATACACAGAAACCAAAATAGCAAATATAATGTGGATCCATTAACCTCTCTCATCCTCACTGACCTGTTTTAAATAAAATCACTCATAAAATCACAACCCACACTGTATTACTGACGTTACTGACTTTCATATGTGCAACTTTTTTTTGCTATAGAAAACAAAGCATCACTTGAATTTAAATTTCCAATAACATGCATTTGAGCTTATTAATGCAAATTCGGTTTTACATCTTGTTTTTCATATCAAAGCCCATCATAGAACATCAGAGGCTATTTTTCTTGACAGATTTTTATATTTTTCTTCCCTCATATTTTTTTTACTTTTCACTGCTCTATAAATTTAGAGTTTTATGGTTGATTTATGAATGCTGGTTACTTCATGTTTTGCATTATTCAAATATTTTCTTAAATATGTTATTGCTATGAAAATCCTCATGAACTTCTAATAGAAATTGATCAAGCAATTTGTTTTATTAATATTTGGTCTTGTTAAATTTCCATCAGACATTTCATACAGCTGTCTAGCCTCAAAGACGTTTTTTTTTTCTCTTTTCTGTCTTGTCATCTCCTCGTTTCATATTTCACACTGACCAGAAGCTCTCCTTTTTCTGACCTGCCTTTCAACATGTGCATGTTGGATTGCGGCAGAGGTTTCACACACACACACACACACACACACACACACACACACATACACATGCACACGCACACAATACGTGCTGGCAGTGTCGCTCCGTAAAAGACCTCAATTGGAAATCAGTGGAGAATGAAACTGAATTTGTGAGCCTGGCAACTCGATACAGGCATGGTAACTTCATCCATCACACAAAGCTGCTCTGATTTTCCTTTCTGTCTGAACAAGAATAAAATCATGTGGCCAGCAGGCCAACCCAGTGGGGCTCTCAGACCATAGAGGAGCCCTGTTGGGTCATTCTCGTTGGGTTTGATTGTGCTAAACACTGTGAAACACAAGGTTTGATTGAGTTCATTCCTCATTCACCCATCTTTCTTGTACTTGCCTCCTGTAATAAATGAAAAAATCTTTCGGTATCTCCTTTTGCAAGCCCTACAGCAATGCAGACATTTAACTGGTTTGTAAAGCCTTTTATGTGGGACAGGCATTATTTCTCCTAGATAGACGCTATAAACAGACCCTCATTTTAATGCTTGAACACCAGACATTGCATTAATAAAAGTCTCTAGGTGATGCGTCTTATTTGAGACCAGCAGTTCAGTATATTCCCATTTTATTCATTCATAACCCTTTGTGTGTGATACAATCCGCACATTTACTTTATGCACATACAGTATATTTCCTCATACGTATCAAAACAGCATGGCTTTTAAATTTCAAATACGCATCCACTAAAGGCTTGTACATAGATAAAAAGCCTAGCTGTGAGTGACAGTATAACACCGCAGTCCCTTTGTGCCGTTTTTCACAAGGTCAACAGCCTTTACAAGGTGTGACTGTGCAACACAAACAATAGTCAAGCAAAGCCTGTCAACATGTGATATCACACGCAAATGCACACACCAGCAGATAATAATGCAGATGTGCAACCTCAATATTGATATGTGTATCTGTATATCAGCATAGAAGCTTTATCCTGACTTAATTTAGGGATGGTAAAAAAAATAATAAAACAGCTATGACAAGATCTGAAATTTACAATATTTCAATGCAAATATTTATATATATTCAATGCACATTATATATATTTGGATAAATGAAAAAAGATAAATTTTTATTTTGCAAATACAAAGACATTTTACTCCACCTTTGCTGCTTTGTGCTGTTTGATTCCAAAACAAGATTCAGAAGGATTAATATTCCACTTCAACTTCCATTTTAGACACAATATAGGCAGTTATTTAGTCTATTTTTGCTTCACGAAAACAGTTATGAGCAAAACTACAACAGAATACCATTGAGAGTCTCCAAAAAAAACACAGTAGAGATGTTTTTTTTCTGAATGAATCAGTTTTGTTGAAATGATTGAGTGAACAGCAGCTGCATGACTCACTCATTATTGGTTGGTTCCTAGACAAATCAGCATGTTTTATGGGATCATTTGAATGAATGATTCAAATGACTCATAAAAACAAACACTGTTTTGTATTGGTGTAACAATGCAAGAGCCAGAACTAACAGCTGTATATTTAGAATATATCTATTTCTTAATTATAATATTTGTTTGTACATTTATATATGTAAGCAGATCCTATTATGGGAACATGTAATTGTGACCCAAAATACCAGGTAATTAGATGAAACGCAGGAAAAGAGAAAGATCAAAATAAAGATAAAGGAGAAAAGGGCACAAAAGGAAACCTCATCTGCAGATAAGTTCAGCTGAAATGACACAAAGATTTGCTTAGCCAGCTAAGTAAAAGACAATGAGCCCTTGAAAGCTGTCACTGCCGGTATTATTCTCGGAGGTGTGATCTCTCAGCACGATGTACACACAGGGAAGTATGTACTGATCTAATGAAAATCCTAACACTTCACTTTATAGGTGCACCATAAAGCTAGAAGGTCTAGAGTGTGTAAGAGCCTCTGATATGCCCTTGTTACGAGACCACCTTATCTGCTGAAATGGGGGGACATCTACCATCTATCAGTGATGAAATCAAACACGGGAAGGATACAGATAATTGAAATTCTATCCTCCCCCAAGGCCCGTGAACAAAACTGCTGAGAGATCTCTATCGTGTGCCTGTATCATCTGGGGTTCAAGCAAGGGCTGCCGGCCCAGACCAGAGGCTCAGGAGAGCAGATACAGGGTGAGTACAGGAGACGCTGCTGACAGCATACAAATTAGTCTGAGGCAAAACACACAGTACAAGTGACCTCCTGGACATAAACTAGGAAAGAAAATGAAATGCAATTCATAGAAACAACAAGGCTGTCATTCAACATTATTGAATTTTATAATGAACTGGCTGAGCATTGGAAGGCTGAGTAACGAGCAGTTTGCTGAAGAGATGAGCCATGAAATGCACCTTTAGAAGCACCAAACTTAGATGAAAAACTCATCCAAGCTAGGAAGGTAGCCTTTTTTGAAAGAGCAAAGATTTAAAAATAATTCTGGATTTGATTGCTTGCCGCTGTAAACACTGCATACTTGGATGCTTTGTGAATAAACAAAAATGGAATACATTTTTTTGTAGCCAGTAGCTACCCTCAGTGATACCCAGGAGTATAAACAGATGTAAAATTGACAGCAAATTTAATAATAACATACCCAACGTATTTTTAAGGGAATGAGAAAAATGTGGAATTCTAGTGAGACAGAATGCATTATATTATTACACAATAGATTATTATGTCCATTGATATGGCTTTGGTTAGCCTTTAAGGACATTTAGAATGACCTTGCGTAATGTTTTGGATAACATTATAATTAACATTTGTACATGAACCTGATAAAGGACATATACTATGTCCCTGCTTTTACAGTCATACAGCAGAGACTGAAAGCTACTCCATACACATTAGAAATAATGCATGAAGGAGATTTGATTTTCTTCATGATAGAAAAACTGTGATTACTTAATGAGACATATGCTAGAGCCATTACCTTCAATCCCCTGAGCTCCACTGATATCACATTAGCTGATAAGTACCCATAAAACTAGTACTCAAGCTTTCTGCAAATAAAGTAGCGCAACCCAGAGAGATTTAAAAAAAATAATAATAATGAATTTTAGTGATGATATCTTAAAATTAATTTGTGAGAATACAATTTTTGAAGGGTTTTTTTTAATTAAATGATCATTTTCACCTAACAATCCAGAAAACAGCAATTTTTTGATTTTTTAAATTCTTGTTTTCAACTTTAGTGTGTTATTTTGTATAAAATGAGCAGTAATGTGTACATATGTGGGGTCATTTTCCATCCATTATATATGTAGGTTTATATGCAATGATTTTAAGTTCAGATTTATATTCAGTGAGTAAACAGAAAAATGTCATGCTATCATATAACAATAATTGAATTGTATTAACTTACTGTATGAATTATATTGGGAAAAGTTACTCTTAAAAAACTATAGCACAACATGATGCATTAATCTATGAAGTATGTGGCCTTTTTATAAAGCCTCTTATAACTCAATCTTTTACCTTTCACCATACCTCTCAATGATGTTAGTGGCGTCAAAAAAAAACAGAATTATAACCTTCCTTCGACCCTGCTCTTGATATATGTCCTTCATGTCGATGTTTCACATGACTGATTCTGAGTCACTGAAATGATTGACTGCAATGACTCTTTTGAACCTAAAAGACCTCAACAGTGACTCAACTCTGAGATCCGTTGTAATGACCCAAATTCCACCAGCCCTGACTCACTCATCTGAACCATCACGCATTGTAAAGATCAGAGCTTTGACTTCTTGTAATGACAAACAGCAGGTACTCCAATGCTATGCTATTGATCAAAGCATTTACATATACAATGGCCTGTTTGACCTCACGTGAGGCTGCCTAGCATTGAATAACAATACTGGGGGACAAATGCATTCAGTTTTTCAATGAGGTCTATTGTGTTCACATCTGACTAAGCCATATTGCATAACCAAATCTTGGACTATATGCTGCTACACTGACAATGTCAGACGGCTTTTTTTATTTAACACATCATGCATGTCCCAAAATGAATGATCACTATATATTTTATACTCTTTTCTTGTACTGTGTAAATAACACTAATCGGGTCAAATCCATATACAGACAACAATCTTTGTTTGATTTTCTAAAGCTTTAAGCTTTTTTTTATTTATTTAAAAGCGTGCAATAGCAAATGTGATGGTCAGAATAAGAACGGACAAAAGAACAGATGTTTTTCCCTTTGTCACTTACTATAGCAGTAACTCTAGCTGTTAACTGTGGTTTCAGAGCATGTTGTAAATAGTCAGGGATCGGCTTGGATCAATAACTGAGGGAAATTGGATGGGACCTCTGAAAGATACCTCTCTGAACAAGGAAACATTTTTATGGTAACAGTTTTCTTTTGTTTCTTCCAGTCTTAAGGTTAATTGTAAGCAAATAAAACTATCAAGGTAGCTAGTCAGATTTGTTGCAATTCACTTAGAGTTGTTTATCAACAAGCTTTTGAGTGAAACAGCATAATAAATGAAAATATGGTGAACTAGGTTGAAGTGGTTTTTACTTAATCGTATTTGATTTTACTATGATAAAATAAGATGAAGTATTTCCATAATCAGGTGACATGATAAATACGTTCGTTGTGCTTTGTCGACCTTCTGAACAGTGCATCCCGCGTTCGCATCTGTTACGCCAAAAGTCACCTTGGAAGATGAATGAGTGGCGCGAGAGATGGCGCAAATGGAACCGAATATCCTATGGCCGCAAGACTGCACACTACCACTGACTTCCAATGCGAACGAGTCACATGACCGTACTACGGCAATGACACCGCTTTATTTTGGTCCATCAGACTCTTGAAGAATATCTATAATTAGAGCTCGTCTCGTGCGGCCGATTTTGACCGAACGTGCACGAATTCCTTCGGGTTTGGGGTCTCGCAACAGGAGCTCTCGAGCTTAAAAGCAGCGTAAAATGAAGGCTGTGATTTTATAGGTGTCCCATGCAGGATATGGTGATTTCAGAAATGCTCCCTCACTTTAAGAGTAATATCACCTGACATACGCACGGGGTTTCAGTGCGATGTTTGCTGGTATTTGCATGACATAAAAGGTGCATTATGATGCATAACGTTTTTCTCAAGGTGAGACCCGGACACCTCGCGCTCTTACCTTCAGCTGTCGCCTTGCCATGTCTGTCGGCTGCTTGGCGTTGAAGGGATAGGCGACGCATCGCATCACAAAGACATAGAGTTGCAGCTTCTTCTTTCGTTCCTCTTCTTCCCGCTGCAGTTTCTCCACGTCCTCCTTTTCCTGCTCGCTGGCGGCCGACGGGCTCGGGCTGGATGGCCGCGCACTGGAGCCTCGGCTGGCGGGCTGGAGCCTATCGGAGCTCTCGCTGGTCCTGCTGGGGGAGATGCGAGAGGATCCGGACTGAGGGGCCATCACCTCTCGGCTTTCCTCCTCCACTATCCCGTCCGATTCCTCTTCGCTGGAGGATGGATCCAACATTTTTGCTCTCGGACAGCGCTCGCCTAACCGTACAAGCGAATTAAACGCACGATGGGATGTTTACGGCGTGGAAACGTATCAGTTTGTTGACGAAGCGTTCGGCATTCAGAGGGCTGGTCGACTGGCGGTGAATTTTTAATCTCCTGAAACACTTCGGGTGCGGAAGCGGACACTGCAATCTCTTCACACGGCCAGAGCAAAGATGCTGCTGCTGCTGCTGCATACGTGTTCCGTGCTGTGCCTCCGTTCGCCAGTCATTGCGAGGGACTCGGGAGGAACGGGGATGGGAGGGGCGCGCGCAATGAAAAGAGCGAATGATGGCCACTTCCTGCTGAGTCTCGCGTGAGACGCAGGCGCTGTCCGCGGTGCTGGATGAGAGAGCGGGTCATTTCGGTCGCAAAAATGGTGAGAGTAGTTGACACCGAGAATGTGCTGTTATTTCGTTTGACCTCTGGACTTCACTCACAGGGCAGGGACTTGCAACATTACAGCACCATATTTCACATTAGATGTATGCTTATTTTTTTTTTTTTTTTAATTCATCACAATTGTGAACTATTTATGTAATTAGTAGGCTATCCTCCGTGTTGGGGAGTAACTAGTTACATGTAAATTATATAGGGTGAATTCAGGCAAAGTGGGCCACTTTTTGCAAAACGTGTAATTTTAGATACCTAGATTTTTTATTTTATTTTATTTTATTTTATTTTTTACGTTTAACTTTAAGGTCCAACTATAATTTCAAATTGAATACAGTTCATATAAAGTGTTGTTTGCGATATATATATATATATATATATATATATATATATATATATATGAGGTCATGTACTCCAGACAAATTTCTTTTCTGGTCTGGTAAAGTGGCCCATCACTTATTTATCAATATATATTAAATATTAAATGATATATTAAAATATTCTGCATTTTAAATAAAAACACATGACATATTAACACATATTATGAGGCAAACATATTTAACAACATATTTACCAAATCCAAAAGTATATAACCCATAGGTTATGAGTAAAATAAGTCCTCGACTCAATTCATGTGTGAAAATCCAAACAACCGAAAGAACATGTTGTGTTCACATTAAATCTGAATATTCAAATACTGATCAAATGAACTCTACAATATGTTAAAAATATGACTATAACACAAGTAACAACAAATAGCTGAAAAATTAATAAGAGGAACATTTAAAATGGTTTTTCTGTCTATGTTCTCTAAACACTTTTAATCAACTTTAATTCTGTCCATATTTTAAAGCTTTATATTCTGCATCTACATTTCGCTCCTCTCATCCTTCACTCCACAGATTGAACTTCATGCCTTGACTTCCTTTCTATTCTCTCTTTCCCATCTTCCATCTCTGACTTAAATTTTCTGACTGCAGACTCTTTTCTGTTTTCTAAAAAAAGTAAATTATACATATCAACTATAAAATAACCAGTGGATGTCAATTGATTTAATGAATTTAATTATAATTACTGAAAAGTGTTCAGCCAAAGTGGGCCAGCAATATTTAAACACTTTACAAGAAAACTAACAAATTGTAAAAAAAAAAAAAAAAAAAAAAAAAAAAAAAAAAATTCTTTGAATTTTATTCCCTGTTAACATGGAAACAAAAACAGCAGGAACAATCCCAATAATATTTGTTTCAAAATAAATTTAATTACAAAATAAATGTAATTGTAATCAGTTACAGTTACTGAGAAAAAAAATGTATATTAAATTACAGTTACTTATGAAAATGTTAACAATTACAGAGGTTACATCAGAATTATTTTTTCTTTTTCACACACACCCCTAGATACAGATTTAATGGTCTTCTTTCATAAATTGCAGTGACTGCTCTAAAATACAAGACACCGATGTTTCAGGAGTTTAGTAGCTACACAGAATAGGACACATGCTCATTATAACTGTTTTATTTCCTATTTGGGATTATGCTTTATTTTTTTAAGATTAACTGAAGGATTTCATAAATCTGACAGTAATCAGTGTTGTGTACTACTGTAAGGTTAACTCTGCCTAGTTTACATATTTGAAAATGAATAAGAGTTGAAAACATTAGAAATTTAGAAAAGTAATCACAAAGTAATCAAATGTATTCAGTTATATTTAATAAAGTAATTCAAATAAATACACTACATATTACATTTTAGATTGGGTAACTTGTCATCTGTAACCTATTACATTTCCAAAGTACTGGCTATACCTAAAACATCGTAAAACATAATATATACATAAAATAGCCTTTTTATGCTTTTACACTGAAAAGAAAATGGTGTAGAAACAATTTTCACTCAGAAATTGCTAGTAATTTTCACAAATATCCGGGCTTCTTGTGGTAACTATTTTTTTTTATTCATTGGCTGCACTAATCAAAATATGATCATTTGATGTGACTGAATCAACCTGAATACGTTACACCAGTGAAGGTGATTTTAAAGGTCAGAAAGCCAAAATGAATATCAATTATTTATTTATTTATCATTTTTTATTAATCATTTTTATTTATTTATTAAGTAGACACAACATTCTCCAGTAATTTGTGTACTGTTGGACTAAATATGGATAATTTTGATTGATGATTTTTACACCTCAGAGAGACATACAGTCCTCACATGTTTTGCCATTTAGCAGAAGCTTTTCTGTCCAATGTGACTTCCCTTACTATGGCAACAGTCCCTCTGGAGCAACCTAGGGTTAAGTGTTTGACTCAAGGGCACATTGGTTGTAGGGGGTTTTGTTTGTAGTTTATTCCTACTTAAAGCAACATGTCTTAAGGTCGCTTTGGGGGCTTTTCTGAAGGAGCAGCAAGTCACAGACAACAAAATCACAACATAAGGTGTTTCCAATTGTATCCACAAGGGACAAAATCAATAAACAGCAGACACAAAGAAAGAAAATCAGATAAATTATGGTGGCAGCTGATGAAAGGATAGTCTGATTTATGGTGAGCCCCACCCTTATATGAGACCTGCTCTTTCTCAACTATGACATGTTAAACAACATTCACGGTAAAAGATTTAGGATCTGTTGCCTTCAAAAACAAATGCATATTTCAGTTAGTTTTTGACAGCACTGAATTTTTAACATTATTGGTTTACATTCTTGCCATCTCGTGACTGTGACAGATTTTATCGTCACACACAGCCCTGCAGCAAGAATTAATCCTTGACTATGTACAGTCATATAGCCATATATCCAAAGGCTTATGTGAATTTTCCTGATGAATATAAGGGGAAATGTACTCCAATCGTGTGGACTGCATTTTGATCATTTATCAGGATTATTCACCCACTATGAAATCAAAAGCAAAGCTATAGTGCAGATAGACAATGTTTAACATGACAGCTGTATAATAATTATACAGAGAGACTTCTGGACAATTCATTTTAATAAAATAAATAATAATTATCAGTGTTAATTTATATATATCGGTGTGTGTAATTTACATTTTAGAACAAAGCGTTCAGTTTACCACAAACCTTGTTTTGCTCATATAATAAAAAAAAATAAAAAAAAGTCAAGGTTTCAAGCATGAGAAGGTTATAATCATAAAAACATTGTTTCTGAAACCACTCAATATTGACAGGAATAATCTCTCACTGTGTTCATCTATATGTTTTCCTGTCAATGGATTGCTAACAAATAACAACACTCTGATCATTTAGTGAAAATATGAGTTTGAAACTGTAACATATTCATTATATTCTTTATGTATAATAAATGTCATCATCACAAACAGCCCTGTGGCAAGACGTAGTCCCTGGCTATGTGTAGTCATATATCGAACGGCTTATGGGAATTTTCCTGATGGATGGGGAAATGTACTCCAATCATGCTGGCTGCATTTTTATCATTTATCAAGATTATTCACCCACCCAGCATTTGACAAATACTTCTGGACTCTTCATTCTCAGAAAAAGGATAGTAAAAATATCAGAAATACCCTTCAACTATGCCCTTTGTTCTATGGGGCTTGCCGGAGAATTAGCAGTTAAGACTATAAATATAAAGTCCCAGTGGTTCAGACTATCACACCAGATGTTCAGTAAAAGCGGTGCTCTCCAAAAACACGTCTGCATGTTCACACATTTGCTAAATATAACTAAGTGTTAGGTTTATTTCAGAATAATCGCACTCCTCGAATGTGTCGATGAACCTAACTGATATGAGAATATGTCCTGCTGCAACAAAAGCAATTATACAGCACACACAGCAACCCATTTTTTAAAATGTAAGGATATCCTCCAAAACAAATACTTACTCACTCACTGAATATACTATGCATTTAGTAATAATTTTTTTTAATGTTCTCAAACCAAATGCCTGCATCGTGTCTAGTTCGGTCAGGAGATTGAATCATCAGATTATACAGGCCATGAAAGATTCTCTTTGGAGGTCTGCATTCATGTACTGTAGCACAGATGTTCAGCGTTCCAGACCACAGGAACTACCCCTGGTGTTTCCAGAACAGTGCTGCTATGCTAGCACTTCCTGTTCAGGCTCTTCCAGTGGATGTTGGCACAAATGGTTCTCCAGATCCCCCATCAACACCCCCCCACCCTTGCTCCATCTGCAGCAGCACTCTCTCTGCATCTTAACCATCAATAATTGATTGAGTTTCTCTCTGCCCTGCTTTACTTCAGCTTCAATGTATGTTTCGCCATCTCTCTGTTGGAGGAACTTGTATGGTAAAGCTAATATTGGCTTGCAGTGTTTTTGGCTTGGAGAACAAATCCATCTCTGGTGATGTTTTGCATTTTATTTGTTTTGTTTTTTTTAACATTTATATTATACCTAAAGTTAGCTCATGCTACTCCATTATATTGTCTAATACATTAAACATTTTGAAGACCACACCCTGTATTTGTACAATTATAGTCTATAAAAATAATAAAGTCAAAGAGCTTGTTTTGTGCATGTTTTTTTTTATTAATTTGGCGTTTATGTGCATGTTACATGTCAAAATCTGACAATATGTCAGTGATTAATTTACAATAGAGGCAGAAGCAGTTAATTTTATTCTCTCCATATCTTCTCCTGCGGAAAAAGACAAAATGGGTTATTAATAGAATGATTTGAGCTGGCCTTGACCCTGCCATTTTCACATCCTCGCTCCGTTCCTTTTTTCCTCAGTCTACTTTGACTTTAATACCTTAGCCATGACAGTTCCATAATTGCTGTATTTCAGGATTCTTACCAGCTCTCTTCTCTCTACTGTCTGTACATAAAATAATGCTGAACACTCAGAAGTGTCAAGCCAAATCAAACCGAGATGGCACATGAACCATCAGATTTTATATAGATAAAAGTAGCAATATAATGAAATAAAAAGGGAAGCTGTTACCGGAACTATTTAGCATTGACTACAATTAGTAATATTTCTCGTTGTGTTCATCTACTGTATGTTTTCCTGTCAGTGATTGCTACTGAAACATTACTCTAATAAATATGACTTAGAACTGTAACAAATATGAATAATTCATTATTTTCTTTATGTATGAAGTCCTATATTTTAATAAGAGTCTGATATATAGGCTGCATTCCCTCCTTCTGCCTGTATATCCATAAACAAGCTCTCAAAATGCATGCACATCTGTGTACTGGATTCAGACATGCTACACACGTTCATTCTACAAACATCTCCTTATAAACATTGTTTCCTTGCTCTGTGTAAGGCAATTAGACTGATCTGAAATGAAACAACACTGAGGGGATGGGAGTGTGGGGAGAGGTGCACTGTTCTGGTAATCAATCAATTGAACAAGCATCATTTGCATATTCATCAAGTCACCCCTCCACCCCAAAAGCGAACTCCCTCAGATGATGGATTTTAAACAGTGAATATATGCACATATATTGACAAATAGGTTGTCAAAGGAGGTTCAGTTCAGTTTCTTAAATGATGACAGTGATATCACTTTGCATTTGGGGGTGTTTTTCACATTTTTTGTCCGATAAAATGCTCTGTAAAATAATAACGTCCTTCCTCGTATATCACTCGTTACTATAGCAAATCATGAAGAATTAACAATTTTTCTTTGATATATCTTCCAGTTTTAATATGAAATACATCAGTACAGGAATAAAAATCACTTGTCAAGCCATTTCATGGTTTCTTTAACTCATAGTGTCATGGAGTAAAGAACATCTAAAAAAGCTCAGTCTTTCTTCTTGACCGTGTGACATTATTAGACTCTTTAAGTCTCTCTGTCTTTTTCTCCCTCAGTCACTCTTTTCTTTCTATGTTCATAGAAAACAAACTGATGAAACGGGATACTTATTTAAAAGTATGATGAATGCGCCTATTACTCAGTTTCCATGACCACATGTGCAGATTTTTAAATCTATATTCATCAGACCTACAGTAGCCTATATTCAAGTCCTCAGGTCTTATTGAACAGAATTAGACCTACTCTAAGTGGAACAACTCACAACAGCCCCTCACTTATGCTTCAGATATCTTTCAGATGTATATGGTTCATCAAAGACTATACTGATATTTACATGCATCCTCCTAGGCATCTGTCTTTTACCTCTCTGTACCCTTTTCTAGAACAGAGCCGGGTTTAAGAGGACCATTATTTCTAAATATAGAACTCTTTAACGCACTGGTCCTTGATCTGGTACAACAGGAGTGACACCAAAGGCTACATCTGCACTGTTAAGTTCTCTCGCTCTAAAGTGAGTCTCATCTAAGCACTCACCTCTTTCCATCTCCATAATTACAGCAAAAGAAAAAGAATGATGATTAGATCACTCTATGATCTGTGATTCTCATAAGGATAGTTAACCCAAAAGAAGATATTTTTAAAAAATTATTAAAATTTTTTTTTTGTCCATACAGTAAAAAGTAGGCTAATTAGGTCAAAATAAACACTGGAAATGATGAGTATTTCCATTTTTGAATGAACTAGCAGGTTCCAGCGAGGAGACCAGCTACTTGGATTTTGCCTTATTAATCCAAATGGAAATTACGATGAAGAAAAGAGCAAAATAAAATGTGTAAGATTTGAGTTTAGGATTGTATGGCCACATTAAAAACTTAACGCTGAGGAAAAATACAGTACAAACGCATTCAAAGCAGCTGTTAACGAACCCGCGTATGTCGTTATCGCTGTCGCTATGGTTACAGGTGATAGCCTATTCGCTGCAATCGTGAGAGTAAAAAAAAAAAAAGATTGACGTTGATTATTCGACGTATATGAGTCATAACTAGTTGTCAAACATGTTTATTTTTTTCAAACGTGAGTTTGTTTTTCACCCAGTATTTTTAGTTAAACGAGTCATTGTACAATTAGTCATTTCAATCATACTGATAATAATGTTAAATAATATATGGGTTTTAAAAATACTATAAAAAAAAAACCTCAGGTTTGGTTTGGTGTTGAAAGATCCATACTGATGGGACTGTAGCCTATAAAGACAAAAGGTTTAAAATCACTGTTTAGATAAAGTTTAATTACACTGAAACATGCATTTTGTTTGTCTGTAATTTAACAGCATGTAATCAGTCTTTTTCTTTCTTATCCCTCTTGTACCTAGGCTAGACAGTAACAGGAGAGAAGAAAAAGCCAGAAAAAGAGTCATTAAATATGCAGTGAAGAGCAGCAGCACTTCAGGCGTAGTGAAAAACTCACTGCTGTCAGAGCTTCAGACCTGCCATCCTCTGGGAAACACTAACTCCTTCCTTATTCTGAGAGACATAAGCTGGGATATACGCAAGTATTTGAACACAGGGCATTTAGATGAACATATAGGGATGAGTAGGAAGCTATTATGGTTATTCTGTCAATTATAAGCACAATGCAATTTATCAGTCTTTACCCATTAGGCTACTCAATCGTGGTGTATCACCTCATAAAAGATTAATGCAGCTGACATGCCTAAAGACACCAAGTGCTTTGATTCGTTGAACAGTGCAGCTTTGCATACATGTGATAAAGGATAAAGCAAACCTGCAAAATTACCTGCAATTTCTCCTTTCAGCAGCATAATAAAACCCTATTGTTGTATGATGCATATTATGGCACCTCTAATTAGGCACTCTGAATTCTTTTTGTATTATCAATTTATTCATTTTTCTTCTCTGATATTCAGTACAAGCATAATTAATTACATTTAGGCCTACCACATTATAATTTCATAGGAATATTAAAGGTAAAGTCTCTGTCTGCGTTGCAAAATTGCTTACTTGTAAGCTGTTTCTGCTGAATCTCTTTTACTGTAACTATGCAGACCATGATTTAGTTTTGTATCTCCCCAGTGTAGGTAAGGGGTTTTCTTGCCAAAGGTTGCCTGCATCATTGGCTCCATTCTGGGACATATATTTGTTGCCTACCTTAATGCAAAAATCCCACTGTATGTGAGTAAAGAGCTGATAGGAAGCCAGAATTAAATTAGTTTTTAGTGGATCCTGGCATTTGAGAGATCTAAAGCAATGAGCCAAAGAGAGAGAGGCATTGGGTGGGGAAAAAAGATGGAGAACAAGACAGCTGTGAAATAATGTTATAATTGGGGCTATTTACTACTATGTTTATGACACACGTGTTTTCACGTCAACGTGTTTCATAAAAAATTAACATTGGGGAGCTAATCCTGTAGCTTTTAGCAGAGAAAGCTGACCACAGAAACAGGAAAGATGAGGAAGCCAGGACTTCACGTTACTTAGTCACAAAAAAATAATCATCACTAGGTGAAATGTCTAGTTTTTGTGCCTGCATAATGACTGTTTACAGNTCACAGAAACAGGAAAGATGAGGAAGCCAGGACTTCACGTTAAAAAAATAATCATCACTAGGAGAAATGTCTAGTTTTTGTGCCTGCATAATGACTGTTTACAG
>SCHK01051613.1:0-11587 GCA_004124795.1 Poropuntius huangchuchieni
AGACGGACGGACAGATGAATAGATAGATGATGGATGGATGGTTGGATAGACGGATGGATGGATGGATGGACAGATGAATAGATAGATAGATAGACATGGATGTATGGATTAACAGATGGATGGATGGATGGACAGACGGACGAACTGATAGATAGATGGATAGATAGATACATACATACATACATGGATAGATAGATACATAGATAGATAGATACATGGATAGATAGATAGATAGATACATACATAGATAGATGGACGGTAAGATAGATAGATGGATGGATGGACGGACAGATGAATAGATGAATGTATAGATAGACGGACGGACAGATGAATAGATAGATGATAGATGGATGGATGGTTGGATGGACAGATGAATGTATAGATGGATGGATGGACGGACAGATGAATGGATGGATGGATGGACAGCTGAATAGATAGATAGATAGACATGGATGTATGGATTAACAGATGGATGGATGGATGGACAGACGGACAAACTGGGGGAAAGGTGGAGAGGGAGAAAGATGGATAGATAGATGGATAGAGAGATACATGGATAGATAGATAGATAGATAGATACATACATACATGGATAGATACATGGATAGATAGATCAATAGACACGGATGGATGGATGGAAAGATGTATGGATGAACAGATAGATAGATGGAAGGATGGATGGATGGACAGATGAACGTATAGATGGATGGATGGACAGATGAATAGATAGATAGACAGATAAGTGTAATTAATATACAAAATGAGATATCGATGTTAGCGGATATGGAAATATGTAGACAGATAAGTGTAATTAATATACAACATGAGATATCGATGTTAGCAGATATGGAAATATGTGGATATATACTGCACATACTTAGGTACATCAAAAGAGAAGGAAGGAAAAGGGGAAGAAAAACAGCTGGAAACATCTGCTTCTGGGCTCCTTGTCCAGCTTCCCCTTTCATTTTTGATGTGGGATAGAGAGAAAAGGAGAAAGGGAAAGAAAAAACAAGGAGCCAGCTACCCAGAACATCAAAGCCCTTGCCTAAATGTGCAAGCCCTCATTAGTTCTGCAAGCCTAACCAACCCGACTTATGATTGTGTTTGCTGGGGTGCACTTTGGCAAACACTTCAGAGGAGAGGCTCCTTTAAATTATAACTCCCCCTCCCCCCCCGGCCCAGCTCTCTGCTCCCACCCCTACCCACTGTAGCCTCTTCTTCCCACCCCATAACCCCCAAAACTCCCAGTGCACACAAACACAGCACTCCCCCCCATACAGCACTCCACCCTATAATCTGGCGTGCAGCTGCAAGCATCTGCTCCACTCCCTCTCTCTTTTCCTAACCACTGAATTGATAAACACATCGATCATAAAGCCACTGACACACGGTGGACCGTGTGAAGCGACACGGGGACAGAGTTTTCTTTGCATCTGGACAAGGTCTGGGCAGGCACTGTGTGCTTAATGACTGTTTAAAATATAATATGAACAGGCATTTTCATGAATATATTGATGCATAAGAATAAGCACCATGTTATGAATAAGCACTGCTGTAATTATTAGAGCATTTTGATTTTTGCATGTCATGACTTCTTGTATTATTCTGTTTAACCATACAATCTTTACTCTATACAGAGTGATCTTTTGCTTCACTGCTGATAATCTGGCATGCAACTACTGAGTAATTTGGCAGCCTGAAGAAATCAGCTAGTTGCTGCCAAGTTCTGTAATTTGGCAGCATCTAGCAGGTTACTTATTCATTAGGTTCAGTCATAGCTGAATAATTAATTACAATATGGAAATGTGCTTCCAAACACTTCCAGAACAGATCCTTCAGTCGTAAATTATCACATAATACACATTTCTGAAGGAAACTTCTTCAAAATGTTCACTGATTATTGAGATATGAGACTAAACATGTACCACAATTTTGCGTACAACAATTTTTTGCCTGCCAGCTTTACCAGAGTAACAACATTTGCGATTTTTTTATGATGTAGAGATCATGAAAATGTCCTTTAAATGTACAATTGAATTTATTCTAATTTTAACAAACTTGTTATGACATCGATATCTCTTGTCGTTACCACTATTTTTCTTGTGTGTGTGTGTGTGTGTGATAGCTTACATAAACACTTATGTGTGTGCTTATATTTATTATAAAAACATTATATGAATTTTTAGATAATTCAAAGTAAGGTATCTATTGTAGGTAAATTGGTAATAATCTTGTTAATTTCTAGAGATCTTACAATCTGATGTATCTGACTCATACAGACCACCGCTTGCATGAGTTTCATTCATTGACATTTTGAATGCACATACCAGGATGCGCTTCGATGGTATCGCGAGATCTTTAACACTCTCCTGCTTATTCCGCTGGTATCGCGAGAGCGGAGTGACTTGCGTGAAATTATCCGGTGTTGGTCTCCGAGGTGAGTAGGGATGTTGCAAAGCGTGAAAAAATATGGTGTAATTTCGTCTAAAATAGATTAGACATTGTTGGCGTGTTGATATATGTTAAATGTTATTGACATGAAAAAGCGGAGCAATTTATAATTTGTCAATATGCAGGCCGGCTCTTGCTGCTGTATGATATCTCTATGTCGTGACAAAAATAAAAGGTGTTAGGTTTAAACAGTATCACTACCTGATGTGACATGCGCCGGTTTATCATGAGAAGGCATTTCTGTCTTATGAAAGATACAACGGGATGCGAGCATCTCTTTAGCAGCCCACCTATGTGTAGGCTGACATTAAAAATCATTTCATCATGTTTTTCTCATTTTAAATGATTGTTTCCATTTGCCAGTGTGTTAAAGCCGGCTGATTCTGAAAGCTGAATGTGATCAGATCTGGGCTGCGGTAGCCTAGCTCTGTTGGATTTAAATTGATAAAAATCAACAGTCTCAGATTTTCTTTATTTGCATACTACACTGATGATGTAGATGTCATCACCATTTTATGGAGGATGAGGAATATTTCTTCCTTACAGACACATTAAAAGAGTCACATCTCATGAATCTGTCCATGGACATCTTATTCTGTCAGTCAGCACCTAAAATAAAGCAATACATCATTACTTATTCTAATATAGATGTTTTAAATTGTGTATTTTGAAAAGCAGTCATCACACTGGACTGTGAAGTCCAGTAGATTTGTATTATATATTACTGACTGATTTGTGTGTGTGTGTGTATGTAAGTATATTGTTCTTGACTCGGTGTTTGGTACACATTTATTTAATCAGTGCATGATGACAGTTATAAATAATCTGAGATGAATTTGCAGACTAGCACTCTCACTGTATGACAGTTGCGTGTGTCAATTTAAAAAAATAATAATAATAACCATAGATGTTCTCTTTTTATGTTGGTAAAGGCTAACCAGCTATCATGGGGAACATTTTTGGCAACCTTTTGAAGAGTCTTATTGGGAAAAAGGAGATGCGTATTTTGATGGTCGGGCTTGATGCAGCTGGGAAGACCACAATCTTGTACAAACTGAAGCTGGGAGAGATAGTGACTACCATTCCTACTATTGGTGAAGCACATTTTTAGACTTCAAATGTTTAATCCCTTGATTATTATTGTATTATTTACCTCTAACATATAGACAAAGGTCTTTATGTCATGTTAAGCATCTGGCCTCTGTGTAATTTCTGTGCTATTGTGTTTTCTTGTTACTAGGTTTTAACGTGGAGACTGTTGAGTACAAAAATATCAGTTTTACAGTGTGGGATGTTGGTGGCCAGGACAAAATCCGACCTCTGTGGCGTCACTACTTCCAGAACACACAAGGTGAGAAGAGGGCTCATACATAAACACACACTCACTCACTCTAAAAACACAAACAGGATTTTGTGTCAAACAGAGCCATGATAAATAGCCAACAGTTTATTTCAACCTACTGGTATTTAAAAGAAAGAACATATACCTTTCCAATATAAATTTATATAAAAATATAAACAAATTTTGTTTGTCTCTTTACTTTTTTGGAGAGAAATCTCATATTTTCACCAATGCTTCATTTATTTGATGAAAATTACAGTACAATATGTAAAATTGTAAAATATTATTACAATTCAAAATAGCTGTTTTCTGTTGTAATACATTCAAAAATGTCATTAATTCCTGTGATGGTAAAGCAGCCATTACTCCTCATATCATGTGATCATTGAGAAATCATTCCAATATGCAGATTTGCTGCTTATGAAACATTTCTTATTATTATCAGTGTTAAAACAGTTGTGCTGCTTATTGTTTTTGTGGAAACTGTGATACTTTTTTTCAGAATTCTTTGATGTATAGAAAGTTTTAAAAAATAACATTTATTTGAAATAAAAATTATTTGTAATATTACAAATGTCTTTACTGTTTTTTTTTATCAATTTAAGGTGCCCTTGCTGATTAAAAATATTAAAGATGTACTGCCACCAAACTTATTTCAATAGGAAATACATCAACAAGGAAAGAAAACAGTACCTGTCAAGTTTCATCATTCGATAAAATTAGAATTAATCTCATATTGAGGTCCACAAGGGTCTTTATTTTCCCTGTTATTAATTACTACCTCTCTATAACCACATCTGACATCATTTTTCATGTATTTTGAAGGTCTGATCTTTGTGGTGGACAGCAATGACCGTGAGAGAGTGAATGAAGCCAGAGAAGAGCTGATGAGGATGCTGGCTGAGGATGAACTCCGAGATGCTGTACTCCTCGTCTTTGCCAACAAGCAGGCAAGAGCTTTCTAATGCGTCTTTTTCGTTCTTCAAATCAGAAACAGTTCATTAATGTTAGCGCTGCATCTGCTGTCGACCAGTTTCAAATCAGTCCATTTATCTGCATCAGTTTCTTTGAGAACATATACTTTGAAAAGTACTTATTAATTGCCCCAGAAGCAGCAAATACAAAGCAAAAAGCAACGGGGCCAAAACAGAACCTTGGGGAACCCCACAGGAGAGAGATACTGTAGATGAGGCATAGTTTTGAATTCTAACTGAAAAAGGTATATCTGATAAGTCAGCCAGGCAACTTCTATAAGACAGAAATTGTTCCTCAGTCTAGTTTGTACGTTTTTGCCTCGTCTTCCAGATGGCAGAGGTGAAAGCAGGCTATTTTTGGGCTGGATGGGCTCTCTGATGATTTAGAGAACTCATTGCCGGCAGTGGTTGTTGAGGTCTGCCACTGATGTGTTGAGCAGTTTTGACCACCCGGTGAAGGTCTCTCTGATCTGATGATGTGCAGCTGCCGTATCTTAGTGAGAAGCAGAAGGTCATGATGCTCCCAACACCGAATCTGTAAAAGATCTCAAGAGAAATGGAGGATTTCTGTGCAGGAATTATAGACTCTGGTTTCAGGAAAAGGAATTCAGGAACTATAGGAAATCCTCGATGATGAGGGCATGAAGTATGTATATAAATAGTAAGATATGTAGTTGTGTCTGTTTCTCTCTCACTCTCCAGGATCTGCCAAATGCCATGAATGCTGCAGAAATCACAGATAAGCTGGGTCTCCACTCCCTGCGCCATCGTAACTGGTACATCCAGGCCACTTGTGCCACCAGCGGAGACGGTTTATATGAGGGTCTGGACTGGCTGGCCAACCAGCTCAAGAACAAGAAATGAGGCAGACCGGATCCAAAAGGAACCCGTGTGGGCGAGGAGTCACCTGAGTGACAGCTCATCAGGGAGCACTAGTGGTTTCCAAGTTTCTTTCATTCTGTTTACAAGCTGAGACCAACAGGAGCCTGGTCATTTCAGACAGTGTAACCCCTCGCTATGTCCCACCTAACAGAGCCGTGAGATGATTGGGGAAGCACCCATGATTCATATTCATATTTACTAGTGAAGATAGACATGTTTTACTATTCTGGTGTGAATCAAACATCTCGTGTCTCTACACTGTAAATGTGTACATTAACAGGGAGTGAATGAAAAGCTTTTACTTATATTAATACTGTGGGAGTAACTCTTAAATGCAGGTCATTTAAACTATATTAACTGCACTGATAGATGAGAAACCTGTTGATTCAGTTTCCTGAAATATTTAAATAAAATCAAGTGAAATGTTATTCAGAAAACAATGAAAAAAACATGTGTTTTTTGCTACAGTGGTGTTGTTTTGCTACTGATAATTAAATATGCATTGTGATTTATTTTTACCATATCAGCCAGACTTCATGACTGTCAATGATGATGCTCTTATTGCATGTATTCACCAGTGTCTCTGCACAGGTTGCTGAGCAAGCTTTGGTTAGTGCTGTTGTATGTAAATAGATAGAGGATCTCTTGTCTTGGCATGCGTAGTTTGCATTGATTAAATAGCACATTGTTCTGTGTACAAGAACTGTTTCTTTTGTGCTGATATTGTTCACTACCCAAGCAGCTGTTTTGTTGTGTAGCTAAATGCTGTATCCGCTGCTCTTGCATGCTGTCCGTCTGTGTCGTGCCGTGTAGACATGCTCATTGGTTGTGTCATTGCATTCGTGTTAGTGTTTTTTTTTTTTTTTGCTGGTGTTGCATGGGAAGATCTGGGGAGCTGAACAAGAGTAGATCTCTATAGCCCTGTGACTGGAAAGAGCGTCGAAGAGACATTACAGTAGACGCAGGTACTAATAGGCTCAAATATTTATGGTTGTGTGTATGCTCATGAATGAAGTGTGTTTATGTATTACACGCTTAATAAAGTATGCACTTAGATAATTTAATATGAATATCTATTTTTTCTTGTAGTCCTGTGTCCATACATTTTTTTTATCTATGTTCCTTGCATTGAACTACTGTGGAAAAATTGTTAATTCTGCAAACATTAAAATCATGTTGCCTAAAAACTTTTTAGATGTTTTTTTGAACTTTGCATCTGCACAAACAGTCATTTTCGTGCATACTTCCTTTTATCCATTAGCTTGACTTTAGCCTAAACTATTAAAAATCATTTTTGTTCATTCAAATAATTTAGAAATTTCATCTTGCAGCTAACTGAAATAAGTCTTAAAATTAATAAAAGCTTTTAAATAATTAAGCTAGTTAAAAACTAATAAAATAACAAAAGCTCGTTACAAAATTATTAAAACTAAAAATCTAAAAATAAATGCTAATTCATAATATTAATAAATACTATATTGGTACATAAACAATACTAGAATAACACCATTGACATCTATGCATTTTCAGTTATTACACTTCAAAATTTTGAAATATCTTCAAATATATTAAAAATAGTCCCTTCCACTTGTCTTTTTTAAACAATACTAAAAAATATTTATCAGAGTGTTTCAGTTTTCATTTTAGTTTTAGCTCATTTAATAAATTTGTCATGTGCATTTGTCATTTTTATTAGTTTTTGCTTTTTAATGTGTATTTAAGTTGTAGTTATTTTAGTACTTAAAATTATTTCAGCTAGCTCCCAAGACAAAGTTCTAACTTTTGTAAATGTTCTTAAAATCTTTTTCTGAATTCTTTAAGTTTTAAGATTTTTTTAGTCTAATATTTATATAAAAATGGATTGAAAAAATGATTTTAACAGTTTAGTTTTAGCTAATGATAACAACACTGAATCCATTTAATTAAAGTCAGAAGTGTTTAAGTGTATGACAGGTGCTTGCTCCACAAAGTAAAACTTATAGCCTGGGAAAAGCAAGAAATAACACATCAAAACCACTCAGGTTTTTCCAAAACCAACCAAGTCTTCATAACAAAAATGAATCCACATTCCTGACAAAGTTCATCTACTGTAATTGCTTCCATTCTGGGATCTTTTTCTTCTTCCAGAAAAGTCGCTTCTGTCATTCAGCGGTTTGGTGCACAATTATAAAATTTGTTTCTGCATTCTGATAACTTTATCAGACACCACAGTATGTGATAAATCTTATCTTTATATGGTTTTTGAAAATTTCATAGAGCACACTGAAAGCACTTCATCCGCTCTGTGTGAACACTTACGGTTCTTAGGCTCAGAAAAGCCTAGAAATAATAAGAAGGGAAGTCTGTTTGTTTAGCAAGATGCCCAGTACCTCACCCCCTTATTCTGTGGCAAATCCCACACACCTCCCCGCCTGCCCTCACAGTGTGTGTCTCCAGGGGCGTGACAGCAGTATGTGGGTCAGGGCTGCTCCCTGGGTTGCCAGCCCCAATGGCCCCCTGCAGGCCGCTCATAATAGCGGCACCATGGCGGGTGCCATAGCTGGGATTCCCTCCCGTAACCGGGGCGCCCTCGCCCAGGGCACAGACTCACTGGCAGCAATGCTGCAATCAATTCATCAATCTGTGATGGGAGCGGCGACCGCTGAAGCCAGGCCAGCCCACCCCTCATCCAGGCCATGACCACCAGCAATGAGGCTGAAAAGCAGGACTGGAGAAATCAGGAGCTGGATGGCGTACAGCTGATCATGTAGGGGGCTGGTATTCAGTTAGAGCAGACGGGCATAATGAGAGCTGTTTCACTTTGGGAAGGTCCTCAAAAAGTTAAAATTAGTACATGGATTGTCAAGCATGAACAAGCAAGTACACACACACAAACTTAAACACAAAAATGTCACATTTGGAGTGAGGCAAGGCTGTAGCAGCCAGAAACATTAAAGGGAACACATCACACCCAGATTAGTGGCTGATAAACATGGCTTTTCAGTGACTATTGTTTTTTCTTTATTTCCCCATATCTTGAATATTAAAATAAATAAGTAGTAGTGTTGCTTATTCATAACCTACAAGTCCAATGAAATGGGTCAAAATGTGGTGTGATAATATACCAGGGAAATGTAAGTGGTTTATGGACATGGGGGTGTTCAGTAGGTTGTCATTACTGTCAGTTTAAATCTTTGTCTGTATTCCCTCAAAGTAACCAAATATAACTGTACTGTACAAAATAAACTCGATTGAAGTTTTAGCACCAACCATCCTTCATCATGTAGCTAATGTCTCCATCTGCTGGACTGTAGTTTTACGTCCGTCTTCCGCTTCTCAATTGGCTCATATTTACACGTTTAGATTTAGAAAAAACAAACAAAAAACAAACACAAAAAAAACCTGCAGTAAAAACTTTGGCAGTAACGTAGTAGATTCATACATTCGGATTCAGATAAACAAACACTGGCATATGTATGTCAACAAACAAACAAATAAATAAATAGTTAATTCTGTTTGTTTAAAGATATATATATATATTTTTTTTTTTTCATAACAAGCCATTTTTTTTAGAAACTAGTTAGTTACACTAAGCCAACCATGGTTGTGAGGAGCTCCTTGGTGTTACATTTGGTTAATGTACAAGAACCACTGCTAAATACATGAATAAATAAAGTAAGTAAGTAAGCCTTAAAGTGAGTATAATGGCTATGAAATAATGTTGTGGAGCATACATGCTCAACTGAAGTCTCTGCCGTCCGAAGAAAGACCGACAGGCGAAGCAACTTTATTGTTCCCTTTCCCGCAGACAGTGGTCGCTGCACGGGCGGATTGGGATGGATTTATAGCACGGAAAATCGCTGCGTTATGAATTTCATAAAATCTTTGCTTTTCAGCTGTGGACTGTATTCTTTCGAGATCTTGCCAGATTTGTTTATTCACTCTCCTCTGTTAAATACGTAAAAACGGAAGAAGTATACGATTTTTAGAAAACATCTTGTTGTTTGTAAAGCAGGCCGCCGAGGCCTCGGATTTTCCTAACATTGTGTCCGGCATGGTGCGCTCGGCCCACCGGACACTCGGCGCATTTTATACCCGGTAAGACCCGATAGCGCTCTTAGAAACGGCGCGCTCTGCAACAAGTTCTTTTGTTTTGATATGGGTCGTATGATCACAACTTCAATATGTCATATTTTAGCTACATTTGAGTTTAGATGAGTGAATTTGCTCAGTAACTTATCGTTCTCGTATTGTAAACACAAAGATTAGGCAGATTCACGTAGTTAGACGTTGACGAGCATGCTATGTTATTAGCAGCTAAGCTAGCTACTAGCGCTTATGGTTCAACAAACACTTTTCTGCTATCACAGACTGCGTTGCTAAATAAAAAACGTTTCTTTTTAAATTAATAAATCTAGTGGACTCAGGGAAATTAATTGTGCATTGCACATAATAGCTTTTATACTTATTAGCATCGTCCAAGTGTAAGTCAGGCTTTATATATGCAGCTTTAACTATGTGAACTTACTATTAATACATAGATGTGTAGTTACTGTTTATGTTATTACTTTGTTATATGTATGATTATAAATTACTTTTAAGGGGTCGCTTTCATAAATGTGCAGTTTTTGCATCTATGATGCATAAATATGTATAAAAGTGTTCTGACGCTCATCTCAAACACCTCTCTAGATCTAACCCAAAGTAAATTAATATCAGGAAAAGATATGCTAGGCACAGATAGTTTTGGAATTATTTTTAGTAATTAGCACATTTTGATCATAAAATATATAATTATAACAGTTTACTTGCTTTTGCCTTTATTGTAAAGTCAATAAAAAAAGGAAACTTGCTTAGATTAGTGTCTTGACCATAATAAAGGCTGCAGGTGCATGGATGTAGAACTTTAGATAACCAAATGAAGTGGATAACCGCTTAGTACTGATCCTATTGGACATTAAAAAAAATTCAGAGTTTAGAGTGCATGTCATTTTCGTTGTAGTTTGTGTATAAGAATGATCATTCTTCATTTTTCTCAGCTAATTGTCCTCCACTCTGTCGACAGGTGCCGAACCATGGTATCCATCTAGTCCCAGGTTTGACTGCAGTGGTTATAGTAGCAAAGCATTCTTCATCTACGATTGACTGAGAGCTGTTGTAACTGCCGGCACACTTCTTGTACGACACTCTACTGTGAATACAGCAGACTTGACAGCATTGCAAGCCGATTTGGTGAACCACTCTGAAGTGAAGCTGACTCTCCACAAAGGCAACTAAGTGAACTGTAGTTTTTAAACAGAAGCAATACCATATTACAAGAATTTTTTTGTTACGTTGACATATTTGGCCAGAGACTTTAGAATGGCATCTGTTCCTGTTTACTGCCTGTGCCGTCTCCCTTACGATGTCACCCGGTTCATGATTGAGTGTGATGTTTGTCAGGACTGGTTTCATGGCAGGTAAAGTGGCATTTTGTAAATTATAATTGAAAGCTAAATTGAAATCAGCTTAATTGTATATATGATGTTATTTGTTTGCAATTGGAATGTTTTTTTTTTTCTTGTGTAGTTGTGTTGGTGTGGAAGAAGACAAAGCGGCAGAAATTGACCTGTATCACTGTCCTAACTGTCAGGTGACACATGGACCCTCTGTCAGTAAGTGCTGCAAATACTCTGTGTGTAACTGGCATTTTTTTGATTTGTAGATGAAATGCATTATTTTTTATTTTTTTCCTTAAAGATTTGTTTTATTTTCATAGAAAATCACCAAGAGTGCTAACTCCTGTGTATCCATTTTTTTTTTTTTATCTTTGAGATGCTAATATAGTTTTTATTAGTGTTTTGAATCTTTCATATGTATGTCTTTTCTGTTATTGTTGTAGTAATTTAGTTGCATGTTTTTGTCATTTTGAGTAGTATATATATATTGTGTGTGTAGTTTTTATTCGTTTTTATTT
>SCHK01051879.1:0-12635 GCA_004124795.1 Poropuntius huangchuchieni
AAAGTTTCACTTTTTGAAATAAGTTGCAAGAAAAATTTAACTTTTTCTCGATATTCTAATTATATGACCAGCACCTGTGTATATATATATATATATATATATATGTATGTGTCATGCCCATTCAAAGTGAGGGGGCACGAAAGAAAAATGTTCTTTGAAAATGTAAATGTTCTGTACAATGAAAGTGTTATAAGTAGCCTAACTTACCCTTTTTTATTCATATTAACTTCAATCAATGTTGATAAATATAAAGTCAGTTGTATTAAAAATGTTATGGCATGATATCCTTATGTTACTGTTACTTAGAATAGATTAATAATCTATTATATATACACTTATATGAATGTCTGGTAATAAGTTATTTATGCAAAATATAATAACACATTTATCAGTACAAGGTTGTTTGATGCAAATAATATTGAACGTTCACTGCGCATGTCACTGGGGGCGCTTTGTGCTGATGCAGCCGGCGCCTTTGAAGTTTGAGGTTGCTAGGCGACGCTGAACGCAGCAGCAAGAGAAACACGCTGCTTTATTTAATTTCGCGAACCACAGCCTGACCTCATACGGGCCTTTACGGAATCCGGACCGGATGACAGTCGTTTCTAATAACAGAAGAGCTGCTTGTCTTACTGAGATGACCATGGCACACTGCAGTCTGATCTGTGGAGTATTATTTCCATTTCTGTTCAGCCGATAAGCAGTGACCACGATATCCGTCCAAATGGCATCAGAATCCGTGAAGGTGGTCGTCAGATGTAGACCTCTGAACGAGAGAGAGAAGGCCATGAACTGTAAGATGGTGATCTCGATTGACAGCAGTCACTGTCAGTGTTTCATTGAGAAACCTGGAGCCACAGAAGAGCCGCCCAAACAATTCACATTTGACGGGACTTACTATATAATCCATTCCACTGAGCAGATCTATAACGAGATCGCATATCCTCTAGTGGAGGTAATATTGATTTGTGTGTGTGTGTGTGTGTGTGTACGGGATTGGTCAGTGTGACAGTTAGAGCCTCTATAAGGGGCCATTTGCTTTCCAGTGTGCATGCCCATAGATATGGTTATCTGATACCTGTTGTCTCTTATCTGAAACAGAACACCACAGAGTTTAAATCAGTCACGGAAGTAACCTACAGCCCTTCCTTTTATTGATTATTTACTAGATGCTGTGTAAGTTTGGGTCCTTTAGACTCTACATATTAAGCTTTGAGTAGCTATCTATCTATCTATCTGGCTGTCTTATTTTTTGATTTACATAATCAAATATTGGGTTTTTTATGTTTGATTTTTTTCAAACAGGGTGTAACTGAGGGCTACAATGGGACCATTTTTGCTTATGGACAAACAGGCAGTGGCAAATCGTTCACTATGCAAGGTGTTCTAGATCCTCCATCCCAGAGGGGAATCATCCCTAGAGCTTTTGAGCACATCTTTGAGACAATCCAGGTAACTAATTTGCATATCATGTGATGGTAAAATCATCATATAAAAAATCATATTTACTTCTATTATTCATTGACTTGTAATATTTAATATGAATGAAAAAGTTAAATATTATAATACACTACCATTCAAAAGTCTTCGGCCAGTAGGATTATTTTAAAGAATGTAATGCTATTGTTAAGCAATTGCACATTATACCAAATTTTTTTTTTTTTTTTTTTCTTTTCAAATTTCTATTCATCAAATAATCCTGAAAAAAAATGTATTCTTAAAAATGTTTTTTTTTTTTTTTTGAGTAGTAAAAATCAGCATATTAGAATGATTTCTGAAAGATCATGTGACACGGTGTAATGATGCTGAAAATTTAGCTTTGCATCACAGGAATAAATTACATTTTAAAATATATTAAAATAGAAAACTTATTTTAAATTGTACTAACATTTCTCAATATTACAATGTTTACTGTATGTTTGTTCAAAGAAATGCAAACTTAGGAAACAAGAGAAATTTTGCAAAAACACTTCTAATGTAATTCCTATAATTAGAGCTATATCCACTGTGATATAAGTGATCTCAAAATGGTACTTGTTCTTTAAAGTGTGCAGAGAACACGAAATTCCTTGTACGGGCCTCTTACCTGGAAATTTACAAAGAGGAAATCAGAGATCTTTTGGGAAAAGAGACCAAACAGAAGATGGAAGTATGTAACCACTGATCACACATAGCTGTACGCTTGTGTACATGGACTTCATTTCTCAATGCTGTGTGTGTTTAAGCTGAAGGAGCATCCTGAGCGTGGTGTGTATGTACGGGATCTGTCCATGCATACGGTGCACAGCGTTGGGGAATGTGAGCGGATCATGGAACAGGGCTGGAGGAATCGCTCTGTGGGATACACACTCATGAACAAAGATTCATCCCGCTCACACTCCATATTCACCATTCACTTGGAGATCTGCAACACAGGTTGGTGTCTGAATCATACACATTTTCTAAGTCCTATGTAAACAAATGTAGATAAATCATCTCTGTAATCTATTTACGAGCTTAGATGCTGCTGGTGAAGAACATTTACGTGCTGGGAAGCTCAACCTCGTGGACCTTGCTGGTAGTGAACGTCAGTCGAAAACCGGTGCTACTGGAGATCGCCTTCAAGAAGCCACCAAGATCAACTTGTCCCTTTCAGCCCTTGGCAATGTTATATCAGCTTTGGTGGATGGTCGTTCCAAACACATCCCATACCGTGATTCCAAGCTCACTCGTTTGCTTCAGGACTCGCTGGGCGGAAACACTCGTACCCTCATGGTGGCTTGTCTCTCGCCTGCTGATAACAATTATGAGGAGAGCATCAGTACTCTACGCTACGCCAACCGTGCCAAGAGCATCCAAAACCGGCCACGCATCAACGAGGACCCAAAAGACGCCCTCCTGCGTGAATATCAGGAGGAAATCAAGAAACTGCGAGAGTTAATTTCTGGGCAGCTGGGATCTGCCAACCTCAGCTGTAAGAAACACAACAATTGTTTAAATTCGAATGCGTTTGAATAGCACTTAGTTGACTTTCCTTTCTGTTATCAGCACTTTTGGCAGGTCAGAAGTCAGGAGATTCTCCAGCGGTTCTGTCACGACCCCAGAGCAACACATCAGAGAGCGAGGCAGAGAAAGACAGGATAAAAGAGGTACTGTATGTACAGATTTAAAGTCAGTGTTAAATGTGTTGTTTCCACATATGGATGAGGTCTTCACCTCAAAAGATGAAGGATTTTTGTGCAACCTTTCTGTTTTGTGAAGCTAAACTTTGGCTATGCATAAGCTATAAGTGAACTAAACCACGGTCACATGACTTAAAACATCATTCCTACAACTCTTTCAGACTCGGCTCTTTATTTAAATACTAAAAGAGTGCCATTTTAAGCACAACGAGGCTGTGAAAGCAAACTAGTAAGTAGATTAGTTTTGCTGTTTTGCGTTTGACTCTATTGTCAATAGAAATAAATGATCACTAACTCATCTAGTTTGTCTTCTTTGTTTGCAAATGTTTTTGCAAGCTCAAACAGTAAAGCATTTGGCTTTAGCAACGCCAAGGTCATGGGTTCAGTTCCCAGAGAACGCAAGAACTGATAAACGTGTACCATGAATGAACTGTATGTCGCTTTGGAGAGAAACATCTGCCAAATGCATAAATGTACATGTAAATTTAGGAATATGAGAAGAAACTGATGAAGCTACAGGCCGAATACAATGCAGAACAAGAGTCTAAAGTCAAACTCCAGGAAGACATTGCAGCCTTGAGAACATCATACGAGACCAGACTCTCTTCTTTGGAGAGGTCCAGAGCTAGTCGAACACATACTACTGGTAATGTTGAAACTACAGTTTGCTTTAGGTCCATCTTTAGGTTCTATATCTTCTTAATCTAGTCAAATCTTCTTGTTACAGGTGGCCCTTGTGTGGACCAGCATAAAGAAGAACCCATCACTGCACCTGTGGCTTCACAGGAACAGGCGAATGCTGACCACAATGTACCCGAGGTGCTTTGATTTCACCTGAAACTGGGTTTAAATAGGCCATGCAGATGTGTTTTCTGATGGATTTTTAAATCGCTTTAAATCGATTTTTAAATGACTCTTGTTTGTGTAGGAGAATCGGTCTTCTGCTGTTGCTAATGTCAAAGGAGCTCCCAGTGAAGAAAGTTCAGTTTTAGATATGGTTGTGGTTGCCACACCCGGTCAGCTGGACCAGAAGCATGTTTTAGAGAGGTGAAACCTCAAGAATTTCAACTTAACATTGTATTTGTATTAGTTAACTACACATAGAAACTATGCCATCTGTAAACAAATGGTACTAAATCTTTTCTCAGAACTAACTTCAACCATTGTAATGACTGAGTGTGCTTTCTTTCTTCAAAATATATATAACTGGTTGCATGATTTCTTTTGGATGTAATGCAGTGACAGAAATAGACTTTATCGGGATGGTAAGAGTGAATTCAGGTTAATTGGGACATTTTTGTCATCTTAATGGCAAAAAGTGTCCCACTTTACTTGATTTCACCATAATAGCTATAGAAATAATGGCCTCTACTGTATTTTGTTGGCTGAAAGGCTGCAGCAGCTGGAGCAGGAGTTTGTGGGTGGAGAGCAGGTGAGGAACGAGGAGCTGAAGCAGAGACACAGACAAAGGAAGACTCTGGCCGACCAGAGGAAAAAGCAGCTAATCGAAGCTCTGAGCCAAAGCAGCGAGGACAGTGACAGCGTTCTGCTGAACGTATACGATTCCATTCAGGAGGAAGTCCATGCCAAGAGCAGACACCTGGAGAACACGCAGAAGAAGGTGAGAGATTTCAGTATTTGGATAGTTTTTAGTATCTACTGACTTGACTTTATTAGCTAAAAGTACAGAAACTATAAGCTACGATCGACAAAAAAGCTAAAGTATATTTTTCTTTTCCCTACTTTTAGATTAGATTTTTAGTTTCACTAACGAGATGAAATTGTAGAACCAGTCTAAAATGTCCAACCATCTGTTTATGTGATGAACAGCTAAAAGCTGCCAAGTTGGAGATCAGAGATCTTCAGGCAGAGTTTGAGATGGAGAGAGATGATTATCTGGCCACCATCCGGCGTCTGGAGCGGGAAGGCCAGCTCCTTCAAGGAATTTTGGAGCGCATGGCACCCCTGGTGCGCAGGGACTGTAACTACAGTAACCTGGATCGGCTGCGGAAGGAGGCAGTGTGGGATGAAGAGGGAGGGACCTGGAAACTGCCAGAGGTGGTGGTGCAGAAAACGACATTACCTGCAGGTGAAGTGCTGTGGAATGTCAGAGAATTTTTATGATCTCTGTTCAGTCCATTTTAAAAGTTGCAGTGCATTTTTATACACTACACTTTTATGTGGTAATTTCTAATGTCATCATAAACTAAACAAAAGAAACTTGTTCTGCACTAAAATTGATTCAGAATAAACAAGTCTCCAGTAACAGCAAACCACATCAATTTTTCAAATAATTATGATACAAGATCATGGAGGACAAAAACTGTGGTTCTTGGTCACTGGTTTGCAGAAAACAGTACATGTTGCAAAGCAAATGTTTCAGTCAGTTCCTTGTGTGATTTAAAGGTATATTCTCTCTCTTCTTGCTCTACAGTCCCTCCTTCAGGTGCAATTGCCCCTGGCAGACTTTCAGCACGTAGGAATTCTGCCTCAGACCTTGCCGACCCTTTTGTGGTATTGAGACACCATTAAAACAAGTTATTCCGACACTTAAAGGGATAGTTCACCCAGAAATGAAAATTCTATCATTAATTATTCACCCTCAACCTGTAAGACATTCGTTCATCTTCAGAACACAAATTAAGATATTTTTGATGAAATCTGAGAGCTTTCTGACCCTCCATAGAGAGTAACATAACTACCATGATCAAGGCCTAGAAAGGTTTTTGTGTGCAAAAAAACAAACAAAAATAATGACTTTATTCAACAATTTCTTCTCTTACGTGTCAGTCTTCACGTTTACGAGAGTACCATAACGCATACGTGTGCATTCCTCTGCTTGCAAACAAGCCGCAGCACATCCGGGTTCTATGTAACGAAACCCAGTTCCTGCGTAAGCAGCACCACATGCATGCGTCGTAGCATTCATAAAATTATGGTTGAACCGCTGATGTCACATGGACTATTTTAATGATGTCCTTACTACCTTTCTTGGCCTTGAATATGTCAGTTGGATTGCTGTCTATGCAGGGTCAGAGAGCTCTCGGATTTCATCAAAACTATCTTAATTTGTGTTCTGAAGATGAACGAATGTCTTACAGGTTTGGAACGACATGAGGGTGAGTAATTAATAACAGAATTTTCGTTTATGGGTGAACTATACTTTTAATTATACACAGATACACTGCAAATATACTAATACCAGATTCATGTGCCACATTCAATGATAGGGGTTTCACACTTAAAACTACTGTCTGAGGGTGATTTTAAACTTTAATGCAATCCCGTTTTACCGTAATTATTTGTATATCTTTGCAATGTATGCATATTTAATAATAATAGTGCATTTCTTTATTACAGTTAATGTTTTTTTTCTTTTACTGTTTGACATTTTATACTGCTTAGCTGAAACTAAACAAAGCATGTTAGAAGAAGTAACAAATACAAAGTGCGAGAATATTTAAAGAGGTGAGCACTGGGCACAAATTAAGTGAAATTCTGTTAGCACTGCAAAAGCTCTTATCATGAACTAGGGTTAAAAGTGGTCTTGTACCACTTTAAAAAATGACAAAATAAGTTCTTAAACCAGAGTTAAATTTTAACCTTGGTTGAAAAAAAGATGTTAACCCTGGGTTAAGTGTAATCTGAAAAGCCTTTTATATATACAGAATATTTCTTATGAATATGAGATACATCCATTGCTTAGAATCATGTCTGAATGAGTCCAAATCCCTTTTTTAGCAGGAAGAGGAGGAGGACCGCTACAAGGAAATGCTCAGCCGCAGTGATAGCGAGCATATCGCCACTAACTACTTCAAGCCAAAACGGAGCAGTCAGTTGTTGGCTGGCGACTCTGTTAAAAACACAAGTGAGAGATTGATTTAATATAAACCATTACATATTCATATTCACTTGTTTCACTCATGCAACTGCTATATGTTTATAAATGTTGATGATTCTAATGATTTTCTCACAGTGAATTATTCTAGTTCAATCGGTAATGGTCCAGTGCACCAGACCTCTGGTGGGTCCAGTTTGTCTCCTCTGAATGTGGAATCTCTCCTTCCACGCCCCTTCCGTCTGGAGTCCCTTGGAGTCCCACCTGCACATGGTAAAGTAAAACGCAAGAAGAGCAAGACGCTCATCCCAACTGAGAGCAACTGACAAGACATGGCTTTACAAATCCCTAGTATGAGAGCTTAGAACTTCATATCTTTTTAAACTGCTTTTATCTGTTTTTAATTCATATGTAGATATATGATTAATGACAAACAGGTTAATTTTGTGACCTAACTTTCAATTCTAAATGTCACACAATGTGGCATTAAACAATGCATAACCATAGGAATTTTAACTAATACTACCTGAAGTAACAGAAATAATGCTACCTAATGTGCTGCTCTGTTTTTATTTTGCACTGAGAGGTTTCAACAGAAACCCCATTTTTTGTGGTATTTTAATGTCTGTTGCTACTGTCTACATCATTAAATAAATAAATATATTTGTCCTGAAAAACCAGTCTAATTTGTTTGTCCTTTTTAAGATTTATCCTACAAATGAAAGTAGTCTAATAATGGTTATGACTGATCATATTCATCATAAATTTTTCTAGGCCACTTATATAACTCATTAAATGTGAGTGGATAAAATCAAGTCTCACTTTTGTTCCTATAGACTAANGCTGATCATATTCATCATACATTTTTCTAGGCCACTTATATAACTCAATAAATGTAAGTGGATAAAATCAAGTCTCACTTTTGTTCCTATAGACTAATATCAACATATGGGTTGCAAATCTCGTTTTGTGTTGCTGTCTTCAATTTGCAAAACCCAATGTGTATCATGTCCCTCTAGTGCACATTTTGGTGATTAACCTCTCGCAGCCAGGCTCACATTTAAGTCCTTACTTAAAGATAATCAAATACATATTCGCTTTGTGTATTTGTGAGACTTTGGAGCCCCCTACAGTTAAGTAAGTGGAATTCACTGTAGTAAAACATAATATTGTGTAAGTGTCGAAATTACAGTGGATAGCTTTGATATAAATAAATTAAACTTGAAATATCTATTAAATAAAGATGCGAGAGTGTTCGGTATACTGTTAAATATCTAAAAGACACAGAATTAATTAACAGGATTTAAGAAGAACGTAATTTCCCCCCTCAACATCATCGCTCCACACTCTATCCCAGTATGTCGCAGAATATTAGTTTGCCATCCGCCATAAAACATCAAAGAAGAAGTAGACAAAGAGAAGCAATTTCGTACCGAGAACAGACGTTTCGGAGGCGAGCGTGGCAAAAGATACAGAAGCTATTCTTATTATTAGTCAGTTTCCCTGTTGAAAAAAAGAAGAAAAAAAAACAAAAAAACCCAGCATATGCTGGTTAGGTATGTTTTGAAGCTGGGATGCTGGTTTAAGCTGGTCCTTTGCCAGCACATGACAAGCATAAAACAGCAAAGGACCAGCTTTTTTCGACAAGGTTGTCACAAAAACATTTTGAAACTGATACGTAAACGTAAAAAAACCTTACAGTTGTATTAAGTAGATATAACTTTGATTAAAACAGTTAGTGACCTTTGTCCAGCAGGCAGTAATCACTGTAAATAAAACCACTCAGTGAAAAGCACTATCACACTGAAGCCAAGCTGAGTATCATCTGATACGTTAAGGGGGTTTTTCCCCTCACAAACTGTGAGGGGGCTAATCAAAAACATTACCACAGTTTCAAAGTTCACAATTTTACCGCAGTGCATCACTGGTTCATTTTCCACGTGTTTTATTAATCTAATTTCATTGCGATTGAACCAGTTATTTTCAACATGGTTTCAACCACAAGCATAACAGTTTGGTTTAAATCGTTGGTTATGCAAAGCACAGTGCTTGGACTTGGATACAGTTTAAGCATAATATTCTGCTATATGATCATACAGTACAGCAACTAGACAAACTTGAAACCAAGTAAGACATGTTATGCTGGAATTATTGTTTTATTCATGTGTGTTCTGTGGATAAGCACTGCCGTAATTTATGGCTGTTTTCCATGTGCATTATGGTGTGGATTTGGTTAGATGAGAAGCTGCCAAAGGGCAACTGTTAACTGAGTAAATACAAACAGAAGGAACCATTCTCTGTGTAAGTCATGAACTAGGTCACATTGCGAGATAAAGAACTTTAATGACAGATGAATCTGAGAGGCCAGGTAACATGAACACCAGTCTGTTGGTTGCAACTCAAGATAATGTGCTAATCCACTGAAGTGCTGTGTCAGATCTCACTGACCGGCGTGTAAAATGAGGAGTTTGACTGATAGTTGATCTTTGGGTTCCTCAGGTTCAACAGTCTCTGGTGAAGCAGATATACTCTATTGTATTTAGAAAAAAAACAGGAAGTGATTTTCTGAAGCAACTTATTAGCAAAACATGCATGATTCAATTAGACAAATTTGGAGCAGGATTTCAGAGGATCTACTTAGGTCTAGTTCCAAATTAAAGTTACTAGGATCTCCTGGAAAAGTAAACACTGTATTATCGCAAAGGCATCCAGGTTTTATAGTCACTATTTAGAATCAATAATTAATATACTAAAGGTAAAGTGCCACGCTGTATTAATTGAAATGGTCAAAAGTGAACTGTGCAATTTCTGTGCAACTAGTGCGGAATTGCAAAAATAATGACCATTGGTTGAGCTGATGTTGGTCAGTATGTTTTTACATTTTTCAGAGGAATCAGCCTACCAGAGGTTTTTAACATTATAAAATTCCACACTCCACATTTATTATTTGGTTGTTAAGTCAGACGTCATGTGTCACAGTTTCTGGGTCCAAACCATACAGTCCATGGTCCAAGCGCTCCTTCAGATGCCAAAAGCAAGCACCAAGCAATGATAATATACAATCAGTGTGTGCTGCAACACTACTCAAAATCATTAACCTAATTTTTATCTCAATACCCAAATCTTAGTTGCCTACAGAGTGATTATTGTTTTAAAAAATGTTAAAATATTGGTGTCCAGGACACCATGAGACGGGAGATTACACTGTGAGAATGAACAGTGCTCATAAACGGCTGTTGTAATGGTATTCTCACTTAAAACGGAAAAGAGGCTTAGACCCAGAAGCATTACTTGATACATCACGACTGGAGAGAATAGTCAACAAATCTCAGTTTTTTAGCAATCCTAGTTTTCGTAATGCCTCTCTCCGATCCCTTCCGATGCTGGGAACTGGCACATTGAAGCCTTTGGAATGAGATGATGCATGCCATTCTGCTTTTACGGATGCCGATTCATTAGAATCCATTTGAGTGTCTTGCAAATGGTTTTTGGTTCCTACTGTAGAAGAACTTGATTGGTGGTTCTGAGAAACTGCATTTAAGACTGTGATGTTAGATCCTGACAGTCCCATCCCAGTGCGTTCCAGTGTGGCAGATTTCCTGGTTGAAGTCATATAAGCATGCTCTGGAAAAGAAGAAGCTGCCGAAACATCACTCACAGACCTTTGGTGGAGAGGACTGCAAGTTTGTACAGGCTGATTTATTTGTTCTCCAGGACTTGGAGGAACACTTGGAGCAAGACACTCCTTTGTAGTCTGGTTTTGCACCAAGTTTGGGTTCTTTGTATCCTCCTTGAGGAGACCCAACTTGCAAAGAGCCTCCACTCTTACTTTCTCTGGGTTCATTAATTTATCCACTGTCAATACTTCTGAGTAAGGCATGGTTGAGTCGATCTTAGGGTTGGAGGCTTCTTCCTGGTTCACTGGGACTTTGTGTGGGGTTTTCATTTTAGGTTTAGGGGCCACAGGTGGAGGAGTGGGCTTGGAGCTCCTACTTGTCATGGCCTGTGTGAGAGTTTGGGATCCAGAGATGCTTCCCTCATGATCTTTATTTGTAGAAACCTGCTTTTCTCCGGTTTTGGCTTCAGTAGCATTGGTTCTCCGTATCGATGCACTCTTGCGCAGATGCACCAGAGCCTCATACGAGAGTGGTCCTCTATGTGCCACATTCTCTGGCTGATGTTTCTTCTGTTGTTCTTCTACTATCTCTTTACAGCCTTTGATTTTATGTGGAGGTGGTAACACTACCACGTTGACTTCAGAGGGAACTTGTGGAGCTTCTTGATGGAGCTCACAAGCCACTTTGGGTGGCGTCTTTTTCTGGGATGCAGCTATTTCAGGTCTGGTTTTGATTTGTGAGTTACGGTTTGCAAGGACAAATGGAGTAGGAACCATATAATTCAGAATGTCATTTTGCACTAAGCTGCTGGATGAGAATGGACCTTCAAATTGGCTTTGGGGTACATCTACAGACAATACAAGAAAAATATATTTTTATGCATTGTAGGCAGTAGTAGTTATAAATATTAAATGAGCAACAACACACCTTGACTAGGAACCTTGTTGAGTCTCACTGACAAAGAGAGGTGGGCCGCTTTGTTAGCCACATTTCCTCGAGCTGGCAGTTGATCAGCCTCGTCATTGGACAGGCCGCTGTCATCCTCCGTATCCAGTGACTGAATGGTCTCCTCTAGGTACATGAGACAAGCCTTCTCCTCAGCAGAGAGATACTCCAGACTCTCATCACTCTAAAACATAAATGATTTGCATTTGCGAATGGGTTTTAATGTGTGTTTATTAAAAGGAAAGTTCAACCAAAAATGAAAATCTGTCATCATCTTCTCACCCTTATTTTGATCAAAACCTGTATGACTTACACTGTCTGAAAAAAAAGGTACAAAAGTTGTCACTGGGGCAGTACCTTTTCAAAAGTTACAAATATGTACCATTTCGATAATAATTTTGGTACTTTTATGTACCTTTGTACTACCTGTCTTCTTCAGAACACAAACAAGGATATTTTGAAGTTCAAAACAACCCTCAAAATATCTTCTTTTGTGTTCCAAAGACGAAAGAAAGTCATACAGGTTTGGAACGACATGGTAAAAGATGACAGAATTTTAGGTGAACTAACACTTGAATGTATTTTATCAATGTTTTCTAGACACATCAAACAACTGGAGATGTATAGCCTATTTAAATGTATTTTAACATTATGTACAGTATGTATTTATAAAAAAAGTATGTCTTACGAAGCATGAATTGAAGCTGACCACGCTGTCACAGCTGCCATTACTGTCAATCTCGCCCATTGTGTCGAGGCCATTGCCATCTTGCCACATGTCACTTATCGGCATTTGCAAATTATAGTAACCTCCACCCTGATATGAATTCACAGTTATTTAACCGTGATGATGAAACTGAATTTCCCTTTAAAAAAAAGAATATATTTTAAAAAATGCTTGAGCAAGCATCTTGATATGCACCCTTTGCAAGAATTGGTAATATTAAAATTAAAATGCAATTAAAAATGTAAATACATCATTTTAAATTAGCCAGCAATTATTTGTATTTTTGTGTAGCCTACAGTATATTACATGATCAGATGATGTGAATGAGATTACGGCAGACGTTACAC
>SCHK01052050.1:670-16387 GCA_004124795.1 Poropuntius huangchuchieni
GTTGCTAGATGTTCTCCCAGCTGAATCTTTTCAAAACGTCTTGCTTTTTCAGCCTTTTGTTGCCCCCGTGCCAACTTTTTTGAGACATGTAGCAGGCATCAAATTTGAAATGAGCTCATTTAGTGGATAAAAATGTAAATTTTCTCAGTTTAAACATTTGTTATGTTCTCTATGTTCAATTGTAAATAAAATATTGGCTCATGTGATTTGAAAGTCTTTTAGTTTTCATTTTATTCAAATTGAAAAAAAAATGTCCCAACATTTCTGGAATTCGGGTTGCGTAAATTATGGACTTATACTGTGGCCAGAATCAAAAATTATTGTTTTTTAAAAACACATACGGTAGCATGTCACTTAACAAGACATTAATTGATCGACTGGAGTCATATGCATTATAATTTAGTATTATGAATAAACACAAACTGACAATCAACAGTAGTAAACATCATAATTAGATTAATAAATACTGTAAAAAATGTTCATTTCTATTTCATGATACCTAAAGCATTAACTAACAGTAGATATGCAGAAGCCAGTGCTGTGTTTTAATCACCGGGTACCTGGCTGTCATCATACATGCTTTAGCTTCAACTGTTACCTCAGTTTGACTGTTCTTGGCCATTTTATCAGGCTGGATTAACTTTCACTCCTAGCAGGCAGGATTAAGCGATAATGGGGACATGATTGTCAGTCGGATCACATCAGTCCACTCTCCCCAGGACAATAACACACAAGGACGCAACCCAGTTCACCTAGAACTCACTCAACATGCTGTACTAGGACGTGGTGTTTCTTGACACCAGCCACTGCTTCAGACATGATGATTGAACATGTGTCCAAAAGATCAGTAGAGGATTTATTAGCTGTGTCACACTGGAAAAAAAGTGAATTTATGAGAAATTTGCATGGTAGGAAACAAGGAAAGCTGAGAGGCGAGATTTAATAATCGCTCAAGCGGAGCGTCAGTGGCTGCGAAGTCTGCTCGAAAGAAAGGGATCACAGCGTGCCATTGTAATTGCGGAGCATCGCAGATTTGCATCAAGCATAATATGAGCTGTGAAGCAGGAATGAAAAGCAAATGACACGGTATCAAATAAATGAACAATTTTATGAGCTGGGTGTCTGGTCTGTTTCAGATAAATTTGGAATAAGAAAGCCAGACTGATTAAAAAATACCTTAGAATACGTCCTTTGTACACAACAAGCACAGCTACACGCGAACCTCAGTGAAAGACTAAAATAATTGTGTTCCTCAAATAAAAGAGAGGCACAGAAGATACTGAACAATGTAATCAGTGTGTACTGTCTGCTCTCAGAGAGGAACTTGTATCTAATTACTTCACCCTTGACCTTGGGGCCTGGCAACATTACTCTTTTTTTTTTTTTTTTTGGAGAACATAATTTCAAAATTCTTTTACCATTCCACAAAAATGACACTTATGACTGTACTTTTTATCTTATTTGTGGTAAATGTCATGGTTTCAGGGACTATTTGTTATTGATTTCCTTCAAAGCTACAGAAGGGCACAGGTAATAGCGGGTTAGTGACTTGATTCATTGATAACGCTAAGAAGATGTGAGACTTCCTAAAGGTTTTCACATTACTACCAGAACAACTAGAAAGTTTGAGGAGCGAATTCACTAAAACTTATTCAGTAACAAATCCAACTTAACTAGATGTTCTGAATAATGTTATTAACACTATATTTAATTCGGATGCACAATAAATAAAAATCACATAGTGTAGATTGATTTTTTGTTTTATTTACTGGTATTGGCCCATTATTGGATGTTTAATTTTGCTTGCTCGTTTTTAGATTTAGATTACATTGGCTGTCACCTAATGCTCACTTAGTTAATCTTTAAAACATTACTAATTTAGTAACACTGTTATCAAATTTCAAAGTGAATGTCTATTTTTAATATTGCACACCATTGTGTTGTGATGTCTGAATTCAATTTTAGCATTTAAACAACTGTTTTCAGCATTTTAATTTATTTAGATACTACAAATAGTTCATATCTAACTTGTTTGTAATGGATTTTATGTCATTTCCTAAGACGTATGTTCTTGTCACATGTGATCTCTGAACTCTGACCTCTAAAATGAGGATTATAGTCTAAAGTCCATGGTTACTTTGGTCCACTTGTCAAATATTTCATATGTGAGGGTGGAAAGGTGAAAGGGTAGACCTATGCCCAGCATGCACTCAACATGCTTTACATGACGATTAGTCATGGGCCATTTCATAGCTTGAAAGCAAAGTGAAGACGGAAGTGGGCAGAGGGACACTGAGATGGGACAGGGACGTGACTCATAGGACAGCTGAGGGGAGCCGAAGATAGGAGGCCCTTTGTTATTACCAAAGGCAATTAGGCATAATGTCTGGTTTCTGCATAGTCTTCAATGCCATGTGCCCCGCGTTCTTTTAAGGGGCCTTGAATACAGAAAGACAAGCATCAGCTTTGTGACCAGATGAGCTCTGTCTATGTAATTTGCAATCAAGCAGAAAAATTACCCGACATCAGAAGGGAAATAATGCCACGAGGGTGACAATTCAGAGGGAGTATTCATGTCTTCTGCAGGGTCAGCAGGATTTGAGACATTCAATTTCATAAAGGTTTTGTGTCGGCTGATTATTTCAAAAGTTCAAATAAAAAGGCCTTGAAACTAGCCACAAGAAAACAAAGTGGAACAAAAGGATGCCATCCTGCTCCTCGGAAGTAATCGTTTTCCTAAGAGAAACCAACGAAATCCAAGCAAAATGATTATCTGAATTTACTGTATATTTGACCATAATCATGTTTTACTTCTGATGAAACTTTGAGAAACCCAAACTCTCACTTGTTTTTGTCAGAGATTTGAGTTTTCGCAACGCTTTGTTGTATAAATGGAAAACAACAAGCTGAGAAAACTCAAAAATATGCTGAAGCTGGTTGCCTTAAACCAGTTTTCTCAACTTTTTTTATTATTTTTTTTTTACAGTGTACCTGACTCTCACTTATAGCTAATCTAATGTTCATCATGATAATCTTTACAAAAGAACACAATTAGAATTTTTAAACCTAAATACAGTTGCAGCAGTAAAAGGCTATAAACAAACTACAGGCGTACACCTCGATTGCAAAGACTCATCATCTCCACCATTAAGCCTATGGTAACTCTTTTAGTCTTTATTTTAATTTTTTTTCAAATCAGAAACACAATGAGGCTGTGAATGCGGACTAGTGAGGTTGTCCGGGACAATAAATGTCATCATATAGGGTAAATGTACCTATTAAGCTCACGTAGCCATTAAGCACACTTCCATATTTGAGCTCAGAAAATAATGTATTATCCTACTTGATGTCTTAACCAATTGATGTGTTTGTTACTACATATCTCCTGTAATTGCAAGTCAGATCAGATCAGATCATTGCACACTGAGATATGGGTCTCTGTGTGATCACACTGTCTGGCGGCCATTTTGAAAGCTGTCTAAAAACTTTCACCAAAAGAGGAGCCCATTAAAATGTGCATTTTTTAGATATTTATGCTGCCTTCACGTGCTATCGGAATTATCGTAAATATAAGTTTCCTAATCGGAAATTGGACGTGAATGGCTTCTCAAGTCATATTTACTACTGGGAAATTCGAAAATAATTTTGATACCAGAGTTTCCGAGTTGGGCGGGTCATAAACTTTAAACATGGTGGAGGGGACAACCATTGCTGCTGTCAATGCTGTTCTCACAACAACTACATCCCTTTGTCTTGTCGTAAAAGTAGTGTATTTATAAGCTAGATATAAACGATCATTCGAAGCATATTGTATGTTTTATAAGCAGTGAAATAAGTATGTATTTGACCGAAGTTCCAGAATTGTCAGCAAACTGCATTTATAGCGTGGTGAATGTTTATATGATTGTCGACCAATGGGATGCTACATTTTATTCTTCCTGACATTAAAGCACTTGACTACGACTACGCTCATAATCATGACTTGTGATAGTGGGAACTAGGAAATTTCATTAAGCCTTTATTTTGGGTAAGTTTTACAACTTACTGTAAAATTAAGAGATTAATGTTTAGACTTTTGCATATTATAACCTGGAACTTGGATGTGGGAAATAATTACAGTTAGATCCAAAAGATAGTTTTAGCAACATAGCACAAATGCTGCAGAACACAGTTAGCTGTTACAAAAGAACTGGAAGTGCTAAAATGCTAACTCGTTTCAGGGCTACAAAAATGACCCTTGACAGCACTTCATAATCTGCAGATTCAAAAAATGATGCTTACTATTATTATTACTATCATTTTTAAATTTATGGCATGCCACAAACTGATCCTGTATTTAATCAGGAACATTCCTTTTTAGCGCAATGCTACATATGCTCACATAAAAAGGAACATAAAACTCATCTTCACTCTTTACTCATTTTGGTAAAACTCATCTTCCTCCTTGCAGGTCTCGGTGTTACAGGCATCATAAGGATGAATGATTTATCCATAACCATCGCTCATTCTCTCTCTCACCTCCTGTATTACCAACAGGCCGCACTCTCATTAATATCTCTTAATGTTAGTGCCAGACACCTTGATTTACGCTGGGCATTTCCTGCCAACTAAAAGCAATAAAGGCACGAGGCATCTCTCACAGCACTCATCCACTGACACACCCAGAGATATACGGCCGCACCGGATACACACTTCACGACTCCCCCACCCACTGACTTATACGACTGATATTGACAGATTCATCCATACGGAAATGGCACGTCTCAAGCACTCATCAGAGGATGGGATCAGGTGAAAAATGGGCGAAGGGAGAAGTCCGGCACACGAGGAGGAGGAAAATGGATCGTTGGGTGATTTTATATTTCTTTTAACACTCCCCGTGCTGTCATCACTTCGACACTGATTGCAGCCGATCACAAATTCGAATGTTATCATGAGTTCAGCCAGCGTTGACCAGAGACTAATGAGCAGGCTTGGTATTGAATGGTTTCCAGAAGACAGTGAAGAACGCTTTGACATGGAAAATGCAAAAACAAGCCAGGCTTATCCATCACTGCCTTTGATACATGGCATGATGTTACAGCTGTCTCCCGTCAGCAGGCTGGAAAAACACACATACACACGCAGATCCGCGAAGAGTTATCCATACGTCTCCCCTGAGTGTCTTTATGGGCATTAGTCAGCTGTGACAGCTCATTCCGTCTATGTCAGCCTGTGCCGCGCATCTACCTGAGCAGACTGACTGACTAGCCAGGTCTGGTGACTGTCACAGTGAGGCGGATGCAAAAAGGTGTATATGAAACAGCACAACCTTCAGGGATCTAGAATATTCATCATGCATCAACCCTAATTTGGGTTAGAAAATGTAATGTGTCAAATGCTGGCTTTAAAATTTGATTGGATGAACCACATTTTAGGTTGTTGATTTATTATTTAAAACAAGTCTCAGGGGGTTGTGGTTTACCTTTACAGGTTGATTTTTGGATTGATTCGATGACAAAATTGGGGCCTATGATAAAAACACTTCAATAGTTAGATTTATTAATAATAATAAACATATTTATTTTTTTCTAAGAGGCTTAAGTCATCTGTATGCAGTTTATGGTTGCACATTAATATAGCCTCTCCAATAAAATTATAGTTCTGTAAGTATTCTGTTAATAATTCAGTTATAAAGCAAGATTTTACATTTTTTTAAACGTCAGTTTTCAATTTAATTTATTTTTAGTTTTTAAATTGTTTTTGTCATTTTTCTTAAGTTTTTCCAATTTAGTCATTTTAATACTTCCACTCTTCAACTTATTTATATAATTTGTCAAGGCAACATTTCTAATTCTCTACATTTTCTAATTTCTGATTTTTATTAGTGCTGTCAAACGATTAATCACAATTAATAACATCTAAAATAAAGGTTTTTGTTCACATATGTGTGTACTGTGTATATTTATTATTTATTTACAAATACACACACATACAATATATGTTTTGAAAATATTTACATATATTTACATTCATTTAATTTATAATTTGTAAGTATTTTTAATATGTAACCACAGCACTTTTTAAAAATATATATATGCGTGTATTTATATATACATAATAAATATAAACAACACTCCTATATGTTATGTAAAAAAAATTAATCATTTGACAGCACTAATTTTTATAATTTCAGCTTAATTTCAAACACTGTAAAACTGTTTAAATAGTTCTAGTTCATATCGACACTAGTCCATTTTAATACTAATTAATTCTAATAAAAGTTACTAGTAATTTTAAACTTGTTTATATCATTAAGCAAGGCAACATTTCATAATGTCTTACGTTTTCTAATTTCAAGTTGTTGTTTTTAGGCTGTCCATCTCATGTTTATATTTTAATAATTTCAGCTACATTTTCAAATACTGAAAACTTTAAAAAGAGTTCATTAAAAATGCCCGTTCATTAAAAAACAAAACAAAACTGTAGATTGATTTTGGAATGAAGCAAGGTTGTAAACAGATAAATTAATTAATTTGTCTCCTGTATTAAAATGCTTCACTATTTTGACATAGGTCAAATTCACTACATTAGCAAACAACACTGATTGTGTTAACACTTGACACTTAAGTTGGTCTTGTTTCACTGTTACAGTAGGTGCTAACAAGCCCAGCAGGTTGGGAGAAGTTCGATGGGATAACGTTAGGAAAAATGTATCACGACAAACTTCCTTGACTTAATGACAGATTTGCCAAGTTAACGTTACTTTAGCAGTTAGGTTTAGTTAGTTTGAAAGTATTACGCCGTTGACAGCAAACTTACCTCAGCGTTGTTTAGTACCGCGAAAAGTTGCACAATGGTAAAAGAATAGGATGACGCCTTTGTCTTGATTCTGATAGGTCACAAAAGCTTGTTATTGGGAAAAAAGATCGCGATAGCTAGACAAACGCCTATTAATTGTATATTAATAAGAAAACAGGTGGCGTCTTGCCGCTCTTTAGAATAATAGAACATTATACAAAAAAAAAAAAAATATATATATATATATATATACATACATATGAGAGCCATGCAGTGATATGACTAGGTGTTTTGCATCGTAAATTTTACTATCCTGAGGATTTTATCATATCTGTAATGTGGTATTGACCAATCAAAATACAACATCAGAACTATTCAATACATAAACACTGTTTGACTGCACATTAGTTGCATTTTGTATTAATGTGCCAAGCTGCTCTCTCTACGACTGTTATGTTGCTTGGAAATGGCAAAAAACCTACAGTTAGGATAATGAACTACTTGATGGATGGATGAATTGTATCAATTGAACATTGGCATTTTTATCACATTGCTGTTGTTGCCATTTTATGAAAGCAAAGGCACTCAAAGCTGTGGGTTTTAGGCAATCCACTTCACATCACTGCCTAACACCCCTTGACTGTGGTAAAATAATGGGCCACTAAAACCGTATTACAGAACACAGATATTTGCTTTGCATGTCAGGGATAACAGGCTCAGATCAGATCAGCTTCCCAAAAACAGTTGACTATGTTTTAACAGGCAGGTCTTCTTGCCTCAGCAGTTCTGAGACTAATAGGGGTTGCTCTGGAATGAAATGAAAAGACTTTCAAATACATTACAGTGTCTTGATCAGCAAGGACAATGTTATGACTACACCTACAGTCATTAGATTCTAAATCTATGCATTTGTACAATTTTGCAGTATTTTCTGCAACCACCAGGCATTTTAACATTAGCATATTTGCTAACAGCAATGATAACAACCAAATGATCAGTTTTGTGAAAGCCGTGAGACAAGCTCTTCATATTCATAGGCGCTGGAATGATCCATGAACTTCTGAATATTCAAGTGTTTTATTTTTCCATTCATCTTTAAAATACAATGTAGATTAATGATATGCACTGAGGGATGAATGAATCTGTTTTTTTTCTTCTCAGGTACAGTGAGATGATTCCTGTGTAATCAGTCTGTAGAAATCCTGCGTGACAATCTCTTACGTCAAGATAAAAAATAGCTCCGAAACTAAATTCCTAACACATCATGACCTGAAAAGTAAGTTCAGAAATGCCCAGAATAATCTAGATGAGCAGCTTCAGTTTACATCTAACATTAAAAACAGATACCAACATGAATTGAGTTAGTTACATGAGTGACCTAAAAAATCAAATCACAGAGGTATTACACAGGAATCAATTAGTTACAAAAACAATTCAACATTTCTTTTTTTCACAAACATTGTAAAAGACATGATTATTTCTCATCACCGTCATGTACAGAGGGTGGCCCTAAAATACCTATTGACCTTTTAATATCCTTTATTAAAACCAGCAAAAAATACAAACAAAAACATTGAAGTAGCTACATGAAGAGAAAAAGAGCGATTCACATTAGATTCACATGTTCAAGTCCATCTAAAGCAAACGAGTGATGATTAGGATGCTGTACACTTTTTGCTGTTGCCACAGAGAGGAAAATAAGTCACCCGGACGTCCTGTTTCACCCCAGGAGGGCTCAGGCTCGGTCCTGGCGATGTGTTAGAGCAAGGTTGAGGAGAAGATCCAGTTGTATGGTGAATCCTGGTAAACCTGCTCTGAGAGGACTCGGTCCTTGAGTGTATGAGCAGTCTAAATACACTCTCGCCTGCTGGTCTCCTCAAAATCATCTTCCTCTGTTGACATTCACAATATGTGAAACTTAAGAATACAAAAGTTCATTATAAAGAGATGAAGCGTTACTGCGAAGTTATGAGTCACTGCTCATTTAAATCTGTACCGCTGCAAAACGACAATAAAAATAAAGAAGATCAACGGCTTTCCTAGAGTTCCCTATAGCATTTCCTTAACAATACTATACACCCGTTGCAATGCGGCTTCTGGCGTAAATTCTCCAGGTTTGTCAGTTCAGCGAGGCGCATTTTCATGCCTCAACTAGAGTCCGACTTATCTCTGCGATTTACGACTGACACTCGGTTTCACCCGCACCAGCTGGCTCCTCTATATTACGGTGCAGCTAACGGTGTGCGATATTTCATGAAAACATGAAGACGTTCTTCGTGTGACACGTAACCCACAAACTGTTTAAAATTTTCAAGCATAGTGTGAGTGGTTCATGCAAAGTCTTCACAAGAAGAGCGTAAGTATGAAATGTGTGAAACCTATCAAGCTAAAAACGGATGTGATCCATTCCTAACACGAGTTTACCAAGCATGAAGCTACCAGCAGCAGAACGTCATTAGCTTACACGACAGACAGCTTCCACGCCATGGCAAACATTTCTATAGTCCATCTCTTAAATAAAATGTCGAAAGAGCTAAAAATTGAGCAAAAACATAAGTCTAGTTGGCAAGCATACAAATAGGTGAGCAACCCGTACACAAAGCCGGCGACCATCCCGAGACTACCAGAACGCTACTTCTGGCTTAGCAAGACACTCTGGTCCAAAATGTACAAACCATGCTAGAGGCACATCTGTGCTTGGTATAAAGCTGATGGGAGAGACCCTCAATGTTCAGAAGGCCTTGAGAAGATAGAAATAAGGGCTCAACGGCGTCCAGAGTCGCATGAATCAAGAAGAAGCCTGTCGATTGGTTCGGATGGAGTCGAACTTGTAATGTTTGAGCTTGAGCAGGTGGTTTGAAACGGATGAGATCTATTTACGACATTCAATTGACGTGGAGAGATAAAGTGAATGTGGAGTGGAAATAGAGGGCACTCTGTCGCCTAAATAATCCCCTCACATGGGGCCGCTCTAGGCCGCCGTCTGCCTGAAGCAGCACAAGAGAGGAGGTCGTTCTGGTAAAGGACAGCCCACCGAGGCCGCAGACGATTCAAACACAGGTGCCCTGGTGAGCGGGAGGCAGAGCTTTGCGGTTCTTCAAGCCTTGGCTTTTCTCTTTGAAGTCCATGGGCTTCTGCTGGGACGTGTCGATAAGAGCGCTGGCGATGGCTATACCTGCAGACAACACACAACAAAGCAAGCCGAGGGTCAGAGAGAAGCAGTGCAGACTCACAGAGAGCATTCAAAAGCGAAAACGCTTCATTTACATGTCAAAGCAAAGTTATTTAAAAAAGCGACAATGGTAACTTAAAGCTATCTCTTTCAAAAGAACAACTATCAGCTCGTTCGTTTTTAAAGAGGGATTCCTGACTGTTCATGCATAAAGAAGCTTCCACACATGCCTTGTTCATCACCAAGGTCATTGGTTTCAAGGAGCATCCCTTTCTCCTATTCTGTAGCCACTTTTTTTTCTGATTCTGGGATGGGGGTTTGAAGTGAACTCGACTCGGTTCGCGCCAGGATTCTGTCACGGACTGCTGTGGTCAAAACCATGGCCGCAACCCCAAAGCCATTTTTCAAAGCAGCATCTCACAAATCATCCTACATACACAACGGCCACTTCTGTGCTAGTCTGGCACTGCTCCCTCCCTGCTATTGAAGCAATACAATTATCGGAGGGGAACAATTCATTACTTCAGACAGGCCAGGGCAAAAGGAATTGAATTCAGCACATCAGTGTGAAGCCAGAGCTTCAAGCGTTCAGGAAAAGAGGATTTACATCCAAGAACAACCTGAGCCTCAGACAGTTACACACTGCCCTACATCGATTTATTACCCATCACACCTGGGCTGCAGGGAGGAATGTGAAAACTACACGTCTGTCAACAGAACAGTCCTCGGGATTGAAGCGCGTGGTGTACGCCTACTACTGGAGTGCTTTTAGAGCTGGTTTTGCATGAACTTAAAACTACTCACCATTCAGGTCAAAAAGGATTGGACGTGAGCCAGTAATGATGGGTCAGCAGTGTATAACAAAAAAAAAAAAAAGCCTGCTAGATTTTTTTTTATTTTTTATTTTTTTAAATAGGTCAGATCGTGAGGACTGTGGAATAAAAGAGCTAACTTTCAGAACTCAAAAATATCTTCTACAGTTAAACATTAGCATTTAAAACTGTACTGAGCTGCTAAAATTACTGAGATTTCAGATGTCAAAACCCAAAACAAAGAAATGACCACCTACATATACTTATCAGCAATGTTTTATTTTATTTTACTATTTTTATTTTTATTATTTAGTTTTAATCATAGAATCATTTTGGATAATCAATGTAAATATGTGGAAATATGTGCTTGTAGTATTTAATTTAATTTAATTTTACATAACACAATCATTTTGTTAAGCGATGTACAGAAAAAATGTGGAGATATGTGCTTGTATTTATTTATTTTTTAAATTATTTTTATTTTATTTTAAACATGGATTTATTTTTGCTAAGCGATGTAAAGAAAAAATGTGGACGTTAGTGCTTGTAGTATTTTATTTTTATTTTTTTAATGAAATAAAATAAAAAATATAAAATGAAATAAAATATAAAATAAAATAAAATAAAATAAAATAAAATGAGAGCGACCTTCGGCACCGTGGAAATCACATAGGATGTGTGAATATAATCAATACGGTTAGAAGCGATCAGCGGCTATCTGCTGGTTGAGTTCATTATCGTGTCCCAGTGCTAAGTCGAGTGGGAGGCTGTTTCAGTAAAAAATAAAAAAAATATATAAAAAGGTACCACGCTTTTAGGATCACATCACACCAGGTAGATGTGCAAACAGAGCAGGGTGACGGCTGACAAAAGCAGCCTGCTCTGCTCCAAGCTCCTACATAAGTCAAAAACAGTTTGGTCTGCTTTGTGAAGGTGGTGCACCGCTTTATACAAGCAGACAAACACCTACACATCCATCCTGCTGTGAAACTTCCAAAAAGATGAACAGAAACAAAACTCTTTGACGACAAAGCGACAACTGTGCACTAAGCTCCAAAAATACTCTTTGTTGATTCAGTAGAGTCTTAGCATTTTTCCCCCTCAGCCTCTTTCTCCTTTTATTTCTCACTTTATATCTGATGTACCTCTCTCCAAAAGTGCTCATGATGAACTTCAACAGCCCAGCAAGCAGCCACTCTAAAGTTTTCAGTGTCGTGAAATTACAAAGCTCTGTCTCGACAGATCCAACCTTCTTTAGATATCACCAAAATACTCTTTTTGTGCATATCAGTTGTTGTTTTTCTTATGTGCTGTTATTTGTTGCCTGTTTTGTGCTCGTCAAACAAACAAGAAGCTATTAGAGAAGCTTTACTGAAACAAAAGTTGTTGTTTTTTTCCTCCAGATCAGTCAAGTTCCTGGGGAAGAAGTCAAGCTTAAAGGGACAAGGTCCCATAAAGCAGCATGTTGACTGACAGGCGTGCTGAGAAGAGGAGGGGGGTAAAAGGTTTTTTCTTAGCCCAGTCTTATCACTCTGTAGCTCTTAAAGCCAGACAGAGGTCTATGAGACAGACCTCGAGCTGACATGGCTTTTAAAGCACTGCTGTCTAAATATATGCGTGTGTGATATGTCAGTACGAGCTCTCTGAAAAGGTGCTGTCAGTTGAAGGTGAAAGACAAAGATGGGGGAAAAAAGACAGAAACTGGACACCATCATTACTGAATCGATTATTTTTTGTTTGTACATTTGTAGAGGCTGTGTTTGGTGCTCACACGAACAAGACAATCCCTCGTCTCAAAGTCAAGGACAATGAGAGGTACAATGTCTCCTCAGATTTTCTTGGTCCAATAAGCTGTAACAGACTAGATCGTTTTTATTCAGGCTATAGACAGGAGACATTCAGACTGGAGTAAGCCATAGCGGTGTAAGAGGATATGACCTGCAGTCACAGACAAACTTACATCAGACCACCAGGGGAATGCTGGAGAACTTCTCTGACTTCCTGCATGAAATTAATTCCCACATGGGGGAATGAACCAGACAGCAACATAATAAGTGAGCAGCGGGCATGTTAATTCGGTGTAAAACATTAAATGAGAAGCTGTCTGTACCATGTCAGAGTTTTAAATTTCAGTCAAATTTTATGCTAGGGATAAACTTACCAAGCCCACATGGAGGTAAATCACAAAAGAACATGCAGTAGCAATTGGGATAAATATTTAACTATATTGGTATCGGTCGATATTTGTTATTTATTTGTTCATTATCATTTCTTTGATTTTTACATTTACATTACCTGTGGGTGTAACACTCAAAATTCATTTAATATGAATTATAAAATGTATTTCTGCAACAATCTTCAAAAAAAAAAAGATAATCCAGCAAGTAATTTATTTATTTAATAACGTTAAACCACTGTTAAATGCAATCTTTTTCAAAGTTCTAATATATTATAATTATATAACATTATAATACTGTGATGCCTAAATTCATTTGTGGCATTCACTTGCAGCATTAGTGTTTCATTTTGAATTTATTTAGACAAAAGAGTAAAGAATTTTGATATTAGCCACTGCGTCAAAATCTGTGTTTGCCAGATATTTAATACTGGTATATCCAAGAATTTCAGAAAAATAATCCACTTAGGTTATTTCAACTGACACAACCACTTCTGGCGACAAAAACAGATTATTGTATTATCAGGTTATTATGTATTTGCGTCTGCATAATGCTTCTAACCTTAATTTTCCTGTAATCTGTGAACAAAACAAGGTAGTACACTATGGTACAGTTAAGGTATCAGATGCTAAATTGTTTAGATATATGCATTTGGCAGACGCTTTTATCCAAAGAGACTGATGTTGCATTCAAGCAATGCATTCCCTAAAAATCGAACCAGTTACCTTGGTGTTGCCAGCACCATGCTGGTAAAACAAGGTACTGTACATGTAAAGTGGGGACACATTTTAAGGACACCTTTTTAAAATGACTGACCTGACTGGCCGGGTGGAGGAACACCAGATGCCCCTCTTGGGAGGCACAGTAGCACTGTGAGCACTGCTGCTTTACCCCCTGAACAGGGTTCCACGGCAACTGGCTTGGGCGGTCCCTGTGGAGAGATCAGAGGAGAGGAAATGTGTCATCTATAACAAGCCTCCTCCCGAACACATCACCATCAGTCACAAATGTCACAGTACTCGGTGTGAGCTGTCATTGTAGGATGTCTCTCGCACGTCGACAGAAAAGGAAAATTCACATCGTGATAATCTCAGTAACAAATCATCTCCCTGAAACTCAAAGACTCAATGCAAGCCACTTTCAAAGTTCACGTCATGCACACACAGGCGGAGAAAATCTGTGACATTTGAGGTTGTTGACTACCAACTCGGGTCGTGTTGTAGCACCAGCTCTCAGTCCTATAAATGCTGCCCTGGATAGAAGTATGCATCAGCGGGTCACTGATGCAACATAGTGGAATGAGGAGGAAGCCACAGGCAATTGTGATCTTAAAATGTCATCTTTTATCTCACATTACAGATCATTCAGAGCTGGTTCACTCGCATACATTGGAATGCTTTTCTGAAAGGATTTGTCGATTGTTTTATGCGTTTTCATCACAAAGGGAGTCATAAATGTCCCTGCCAATGAATAAAAGTATTGTCTTTTAAGATTCCTCAGCTCATTAATACACTCTCGTTTCTGGCCCTCAAAACACACACACACACACACACTGACTCAGCTATAGAGTGGCTTTATTCACCATTTAAAGAGAGTGCCTCTTCAAGAGCTCTTCCAAGAGCGCCCTGCAAGATCACAGACTTTGGCAGCCAATGGCTCTCCACAAAATGAAGCTTTAATATCTTACCTCAGTTGCCAAAATGCGTAAAAAAAAAAAATGAAAGAAAGAAAAAAAGGGAACAGACGCCAACTATTATTTTCTGCCAAGAATGGTCCTCATTCGAGCCTATAATATGAATTAAGCGCCAGCCGTCAAACCAACAAAGTTACCCTAAGGTACATTTCTCTAAAGCAGGAATGTTTAATGCAAATCTGGCCCTTTCCCACCTCAATATAATTATGGCAATTATTGAAGCACACAGCAGACATTTAAATGAGCTCTCTGTGGTTTTGGACTGATATGCAGGTCATTAAAATGTGTCCTATTGCGTCACTTCACACAACCAAACAGACAAACTCTATTTATATCAATTTTTAAGCTTAAATTAAAATTATTCTTAATTTTGTATTAACTACATAGTTTCTGAGGAAAATGTGAGCGGTACTTACCTGATGAAAAGCTGCCACATAAATTTAAAAAAATTATATAAAACATAAATTATATAAAATGTATTGAATATTTCCCTTGCCAATGTATACACTGCAGTTCAAAAGTTTGGGGAAAAGTTCAGTAAGATTTTGAATGTTTTTTAATGGAGTCTCTTATGCTCATCAAGGCTGCGTTTGTTTGGTTTGACTGAAAATACAGAAGAAAATATAAATTTTATTGCATTTTTAAATATACTTTAATATAGACACAGCGCTGAATTTTCATCAGCCATTACTCTGGTTTTCAGTGTCACATGATCCTTCATAAATCATTCTAATATGCTGATATAATATCATTGTTGAAACTATTGTGCTGATTAATATTGTATTGGAACCTGTGATAATTTTTTTTTTTTTGATGAATAAAAAGTAAAAAAAAAAAAAAAAACATTTATTCAAATTTTAATTATCTTCTAACAATATCTAACACGTCTTTACTATCACTTTTTTAAATATCAATTTAACATATCCTTGCTGATTAAAAGTATTAATTTCTTTAAAAAGAAAAAAAGACTATTTACTGAAAACCTTAAATAATAGTGTATACTGTAACAACATTTCTATTTTGAATAAACATTGTTCTTTTCAACTTTTTATTTATCAAAGAATCCTGAAAAAAGTATCACAG
>SCHK01052077.1:148-11294 GCA_004124795.1 Poropuntius huangchuchieni
TGGATAGATGGATGGATGGATGATTGTAAACGCTGTAAAATAACAGTATTCCGTCCAGCAGTTTGGAGGAACTGCTCAGCGGGGCCTCACTATTGCTGAAACATAATGAAAATCAGTTTAAAGAAATAAATCATGTTTATTTTCTTGCTTTCCCAATGCAAGTGTTGACCCATAATGCCTAAAGCAGAGGTGCTGAACAACTGTTGTGAAGGAACTGGTGATGGTCAGCCCATAGGGACACTTGCGAAGGCTGATGCGAGTTCACAGCTGAGTTCTAGGCACTGGGCTTTTGGAATTGGTTACGGGAATCTAGGTGGAAAAAACTTTTCAACAGAAAAAATAGGTCTCGTTATTTCCACTGCATTTTAGCATATAGAATAAAAATAGTTTTCTGGTTAATGCATGATGCATGTTTATTTTACCTTCAAGCTGTATTACAGAGATCATTTTTATACAGTATATCTCTTAGGATTAGAACAGCTGGGTTTTCTAAATACATTTCTAACAGTTATTCTTCAAGAGCGGTGATAGGATAAACACACAGGATGACTAATTATGACAATTTTTTGCAATTAATGCACATTTTGCACGCATATAAAAGTATAATGACAGTAAAAGTAGCTATTCCTTCAGGCAAAGTTCGCTACTGAGGAAGAGTAGAGCCTGACAAAGCTTTAAGTAATGTGACCATTTTTCCCATAGAGACTAAAATGGCCTGTGAGTCAGTGGGTTTGTGGTCAAAGTGGCAATAAAATCGTCTGTATGTGCAGGCATCATTGCTCTCCTCTGTTCAATTTGGTGTCCAGCCTCAGTCCCGTAAGCCCCCTTGTCGCCCAAAGTTCTTTATGGATCTCACTGGGCCTTTCAGAGTGAATTTATTTTGCTTTTGCTGCTTACTACTGTACAAATGCCCAAGTGTGATTAGAATGAGTCAGTACACAGAGCTGGACTGAATTCTGCTAATGCAAACCTGATTGAAAAAGGTTGGCATTACCTTGAACAGTTCAAAACAGCAAATGTGCACTGATGTATCTGGTGTTCCTCTGAAATGAAAGCCTTGATCTGATCAAGTTTAAACAGAAGTTTTATGATCGTTCGTGATGAAGATCAATTGCTAAATTCATAACATGACCAGTGCAACCACTTGGCTCTGTTGTTAGTTTGCTTTTGCACAGAACATTAATGTGCCAAAGATCTTAGGAAATACCGCCCTTTGAGTATAGTTTACACATGTTGTAAATTTACCTTTAAGCTCATTTTGAAAAGAAAATACTGGACAATGTGCATTTGCTACAGCCGAAGAGTGTGGGCACTAGCAGACACACATAAAACGTGACATGGTGGCCGGTCAGTTCTGTCCAGTTTGACGTGAACCTTGTCCGTTTAAAGAGTGCCACATGGCTTGTATAAAGAAAGCCCGACTTAATGAGTTGTATTCCACTGGAGTATTGGCTTTCATGAGTCGGCCTTTCCACATGGAAAATAAGGAAATTCCTGAGTCTTCTGTGCTGCAGCACAAACTGTCAGAATTAGATCCGTAGATGGAAAAATGAACACATGCTCGCTGCTTTAGAACCGTAATGCAACACCAGTGATATTTACAGAAGGCCTTCAAAACTAATGGGTCGCGACCCAAAAATGGGTCATAGATCTGTTCTGATACGATTGTGGGGAAAAAACATTGCTAAATATATGTAAAGTGCTACGAACCATATAGCCACGAATAGTTAGGCTAAAAACATAAATAGACATTAATAACAGATGAGAAAACGCTTCCAATTTTTTGTTGGTCCAGTCAAATTCTACAATATTTTGCAGTGAATTCATGCAGTGAACTAGTTTTACCAAAAATTACAATTCTGTTATTGTTTAATCACCCTCATGTCGTTCCAAACCTGTATGAGTTTCTTAGGGAAAAAAAAAAATACTTTGGAAGTCAGCGGGTTTTCTCTATGCTAAACAATTTTAGTGGTGTAAAATGGTAAAACCGTTGTCAAAACCACTCATTTACTCACATGGGAGACGTCAAGGACCACAAAGTGATGTAACTAAACTTATATACTTGATCCACCAGCGCTTCCTTTTGTCTGTTTACAAGCTTGGCTCTTCTTTAATGTGCCATGTGTAATACATTACAGATCTCCCGTTTCTTCTATCTCTCTTTCTCTCACATTTTTTTCTGTGGTCTTTGGCAAGAGGGTTAGAATAAATAAGAGCGTGGAAGAGCCAGGGATTTGCCTCTGGGTGCCAGGGCAGGGTGACCTAAGTGTGAAAATGAGAACAGGATGCACGAGAACGGTTGCTATGACAGGCCTCTGGGATTCCCAGCAGAGTGAGGTTTTCTTATGAGTTTTTACTGGACACGGTTCCATTGGAAAACCAACCTTTGTAATGGCCGTTAATCATGTGCACAAATAAAACGTGTAACATACTTCACTTTTGCATCATGGTTCCATGACATGACATTTAAAGCTAATTTGAAGGCTGCCTGTTTTCGCTCCTGCCTCACCGCAATACCCAAGCTCCCCGTTTGTGACGTGCAGGTTCACAGAACCACTGTGGAATCCTGCAGAGAGGGAATAGGCATCATGGAGCCATAAAAACCAAAACAAGTCACATGAGCGTTATCAGTTAACGGCCATTTTTCACTGCAAACTTGCTGATAAACCTCATCTTTGGTTAAAGCTGCTCTATTAACGAGACTATTTCTCGCAAAGCAGGAGGTGCATTGAAGTTGCATCAATCCAAGGTAATCCCACTCATTCCCACCACATTGCCTACTGGGGTCACTTCCCAAATCCCAAAAAAATAGAACCTAATTGCCGAGTTATTTCTCTTGGCTCAAAAACCAGGCCTTTCTTCAATAAATCTACAAGTCCCCCTGGGGTCCAGTTATAGCTTGGTTTGGTGAATTGCATTCTCTCATGAGGTAATAAGAAGCATTAGGCTTGGCAGAGAATGTTGTGGAAAACAGATATCCCAAATTGGTAAGTTTTTCCATACTGTGTTCAATGCTATGTACAAGAGTCTACATAAAGTCACGTATAACTTCACCAGCAAACGTTAATTAAGTCGGGGATAATGAACTGAGGAGGTTTATTTTGCGATAATGACATGCTGACTGTACATTTTCCTGCTTATTACTTGACTACGCACCAAATAATTTTAATGCATTGACATGAAATATTGAGTTGAGTTAGCCTATACCTGTTTATTAAAGCCTCTACTAAGACAAAATGTAGTCCACTACAACGTACAATTTTCCCAAAATTTCTCAAACTGGGGCCACAGCTTAAAAGGAAATATCAGAGAGCTGGATGGTGTGAATGACCAATCAGAATCAAGCATTACAGAGAGCCGTGTAATAACGGATATTAACATTCAAAAGACATGACTGCAGTTTACCTAAGCTTTAGCTAATGTGATCTTGGCTTATGGGTTATTTTGACAAAAGTGTGTCCAAGAATTGTATTTTGTACATTTTGAGCAATCAACGTAATGCTACCAATTGATGTCATTGAGAACATACTTTGTTTTATGACTAAATAATTAACCAGGCAATTTAAAAACCAGCATATTATTTGCCAAATTACTTTGCTAGTGAGCTTTTGACATAACCTTTGTTGAGCGGCTAGGTTTTACGATCTCCTCACAGTGCAGTAAAACAGACCTCTGCTGTAAATTCATGAAGAGTTTGAGGTTAAAAATTGGCTATAATTTGTATCCTTATTAAAATGATTAGCTCACACATATACTACATTGAATATGAACTCATTTAACCAGATGATTTTATTATGCAGAGCACCTTATCTAGTCTAGTGTAATTTGACTCCGCCTTTTGCGCAATACATTCATGTTTAGTCTGCTATATTATGTGTTTCAGACATCTTCAAACGTTTTGTCATGAACGCTTTCTTTTTGTTCTAGCACAAAGTTTAAGGTTTATTTTGGGAGCAATTCAGAATTCCATCTGTAGAAGTCATCTATTTTCCTGGACAAATTTATCTAAACTGGAAAATGTTTTCCCTGTGCAAGATAGAATGAATTATGTTTCCATATTTACCGTAATTGCGGTGAACAAAACAAATGTATCAGTTTAAAATGCATGTTAAATAAAACATTACAAACTGACATAGCCAAAAGCACAGCAGAGAGCAGCATAAATGAATGTAAACCACAATGTATGACTATTTGGGTGCTAATACTCCCAACCCTGGGATAAGCTCTGGAGACAGAGGAGATGAAAAGGAAAACATTTACAGAGAAGAAGGCCTCTGTCTACAGATGGTACTGGAAAATGATTTTAGGTTTGGACTGCAGTGTCAGCGCATTCTTTCACAACTGGCAGTATGTTTGAAACATCACGCTACCTTGCATGTTTCCTCGGCAGAATCACCTTGGACGGTAGCCTCTGTCAGACGACTGAATGATATTCATTAGCCTGACCCGGCGTCCTTAGCTGAACTCACATTGCCTGATAGCAGGACCTTAGAACACACTGCATCAATTCACTCATCCCATAACCTTTTATACCTCACAGTGTTCCCCATGTGTCTTTGATCAATTCAAGTGCTTTTTAAAGAGGCTCCAAAACGTGCTCATATTTGGACTATGTGCGAGCGACAACATGATTTAACATCAAGCACACAATGTTATCAAGACACCTCTTTGTATTTGTTTAAATACTCACTTTACGTGTCAATTTGATACTCAGACATTTGACATATTAACCATGTTATGCTAAGCCATGTTAATCGAAATGTTCTGAGGACAAAATTTGCTTATGAAACTGATACACCTTTGGCTGAAAAAGTGCCTCTTGGCTATTTGTTTGAAAATATTTTATTACAGCTAATAAAAGTGTTCTACTTTTCCCCTTCAGTCTTAGTTTATGATTAGTACCTCTGAAACAGAGCTGTGGTCAGTGCCCCAAACTCACCCTGCTATTACACACAACTTCAAAATGCCAATTAGCCAGCTCACCCTTGCTTTCAATAAGGGGTTATTCTGAGGAGTTCTTCTTTAAACACAGACGTATGTTTATCTCTAAGCGTATATTTATAAAGCGAATTTTAAATGGTAGGACCAGATAATTTGTGTGGTCTAGTGAGCTAAAAACAATAAAGCTAGAAGAAACACTGCATGCATATACTGCAATAATGTAAATTATTACAGACAACGTGCTACTTTTACGGCCTTAACCCTTTAATTAAATCTGAAGGTTTTTCCTTTTGGATGAAAGCACTAATGGCCTTTGACCTTTTACAAGCTTTCAAGTGTTTTGACAGCCCCCTCGTATTTTCCCCAAAGACTGCACACCATAAATTGGCACCACGAGGCAGCTATATGTTACTGCAGGACTGCCCACGTTGCAATACTCAAACAGGAAATCTGATCTGAGAAGTCTCAAATCATGATATTTCCTGTTTTTACCCATTTGCCTGTAGCCGTTCAAGGATGGCTTGATGTTCTATATGAGAGTGTTGTTTTCCTCAGTCTGATTATTTCCAGATAGCCAGCATGACTGTGGATAGATCAGGCAACTTCATGTAGTCTAACTGAGGCAGATATGGAAGACTGACAGAGAGTCATGGAACAAACTTAAAAATATCCTGAAGCAGTGGTTCTGCAAATCTTGCTGATCCCACTCGATGGATTGCCTTACAATACCTCACATGATAATTCAGTAATTTGAATTGCAAATGTTCTTCTGGAGCAGCATAAAAGTATGCAGTATGACAAAGGTAGGGTATCTGTTTAGCATGTGTAGGCATATGTCATGCAATGCGTGTTCGATTTCCATGCATTCTATCAGTCAGGGGATTTGTATTTCTGTGAATTCAGCTCAGTTTAGCTGTAACGATTCTTCATTCTTCTGAGCTGCGGTCTCTGTTTTATTCATTAATGATACCGAGAGAGTTTGTCCTCGGCCAGGGCTGGTATGCCAGCACCTTAGCCATGCATGGTACGACAGTAATTACAAACCCAGATTCTGGACTGATGTGATCCCCTTCATAGTGAGAGTGAGCCAAGCCAAATCAAATGCTTTGATATACAAGTTCTGAAGCATATGTAGGTCATTTTCGTTTGCCCTGGTAATAAACTGACTATGGAACCAAGTGTTCACTTAAATGGTCTTTTAAAATGGATTTGACGTTTCAAATATCTGTCAGTATTCCTTATACTGCATACTGTAACGTCACCTTTATCTTAGATTCACATGTTTTTTCCCCCACCAATATGTTCAGGCCATACTTAGTTTAACATATATGAGAACTAAACTTTAGAGCATTGGTCTCAAACTCAATTCCTGGAGGGCCACAGCTCTGCATAGTTTAGCTCCAACCCTAATCAAACACATCTGATCCAGCTAATCAAAGTCTTCAAGATCACTAGAAACTTTCAAGCAGGTGTGATTTGGAGCTGGCTGGAGCTAAACTCTGCAGAGCTGTGGCCCTCCAGGAATTGAGTTTGAGACCACTGCTTTAGAGAGTGAGGGCGCAAGTGAAATACAGATGAGGTTTCTGTAAATCCTTTATGGGAAGATGATTTGGACGACCAGCCATTTTGGAAAGGGCCAACATAATAAGGATACTTGTTTGAAAGTTAAAGAAGACGCGTTAAGTGCACCGAATGAATTGCTCTATGTGGAAACAGTTCGTCATATACTTTAACTGACTTAGTGTTAATCTTCAACACATTTTCCATTACATTAATTTGGAAGAAAACGTTATTTGGAGTTTACAAAAATAATATCACCACGAGTGACAGCTAGGAGTTATTTACAGCATTACCCACTTAAATTAGGAACCGTTCACACAAATGCACCCTTGTGCGAGATGCAGAGCTGAGGAATGAGAAAGACTACAGTGAAATATGGCGCAATTGTCAAATATAGAAAAACAAACTAAGCGCAGAAAAAACGTGTTCTGTGTGAACCTCTTTATACAGACCTGAAATTATCAAAAATAATGTCTAGCTAACCTAAAATAAATCATAAACACGGCACTGTTACTTATTGTACGAATATAGATATTACTTAGAATTCTATATAAAATACATTATTACAAATTACTCTGCTGCATACTGTGATTCATTAACAAATATATGATCTGAATGAACAAAGATAGTACGAACAGATTTTATGTATTTCTTTATTTTTTAAATTATTGTGTAATAAACAAAATCTTTCATCTTTTAGCCTGTGTGGATGATATATGTATTTATATCTTTGGTTTAACAAATGTATATGTTTACACACACTGGAAAGTTTATCTAAGAACTTTTTCTATGCAAATGCATAACTTGTATGCCATTATTTTTAGTTAATGATATTCACCATTCTCTTACAATCTTAAAACTGGAAAATGAAGAATTGAATTTGAGTACTTTGACAATTATATATGTGTATGGCTAGATCTTATTATTCGTGCATACTGCCAAACTAAGAAAGACTATCTCTAAGATTTCCACAGAGAGGCTAAAGAGTTCCACAAGACACTGACAGACTAATTCTGAGTTATCAAGGGAGCTCTTATTGGCCCAAATCCTTTTTAGTTGTCTTCATATTTCACAACACAATTGCTCTAGAGGAAAATCATTATTGCTCACTGTTTCCATATCAGGGCTTTCAAAATAGCAGTTGTGGAGACCCGGGTTTCCTGACCACAGATGTTCACAGCTACTTCTGTACTGTTTGGATATTCCGGAGAATGGCCATTGGATTATATTTGACAAGACAAAAGCTGTGTGGACAGAACTGATGGAAAGAGTAAAGAAAGACGTTCTGCTCTAGTGTATTTACGGCCATTGCAAATAATACCTACTTTCAATAGCTCTCTTTTGTTAGTGACATTCACTTCTTCTTTGGTTTCTGAGCTTGCGATGACAGATGGATGTCCCGGTATGTTTGTGATATGTTATCCTAGCGTCAACTCTAGGATGACTCTGTATTCAAGGAAGCCAAAATGGAAAACACCTGTGGTGATCCTGGTGATGCTCTGTCTGGTAGAAAAAACATCTGGTTTCATCTGAAGTCTGCGGATGATTCCTCGTCCCTTTCTCTCACACTCCAGTATCCCTCATTCCTTTGCCCCCCCCCCCCCTCTTCTTTCTTTATTCAAATATCATATGGAAAATTTCTCTTCTCCCCAAAGTAAGGCCAGAAAAAAAAACTCATCTGGATTCTTCCACAGCAGCAGTGGTGATTGATAGAGATATAGCTGTTTTTATCTTAAAATGTTGGACAAAACAAATAGCTATAAATCTTCCCGTGTGCAAAGAGGGAGACATTGGCCCGGGAGAAAGCAGGGAAGAGCGCAGTGAAAACTTTATGGCAGCAACAACGTTAATGGCAGCTCTGGATGATTCCAGGGGCCCAGCAGAATCAGACTCGAAGTGCTGCTGCCAGTAAATGGTGATTTCATTTAGCTCCCATAACAGATTGATTTCTCTTTAAGTGACAGCCATAGCTACCTTTCCTTTTGGCATTCCAAAATGCTTACATATTGATATAGTTTATTTAACATATGTTTGGGTCATCATAACAGTGTTTTATTTATTTATTTTTCCATCAGATTCAAGCAAGTGACTGTCTAGTCTAAACATGGCTTGGAGTTTATTTGGTTTGTACCATCTAAATGTTTCAGAACAGTGTGTGAGTGATTACGTGCATGTGTGTTTCTCTGGCAAGTAGCATCTAAAGTCGGCTAAAGAGAAATGAATTTATTTTGGTCTGGAAAACATGACGTACAGCTCTCACTTCCACAGGTGCAGAACAGGATAGGGACATCTTGTTTTTTTCCTCCAGCTTCCTAAAATTCAAATCATCCAGTCATCGAGATTTATCCTTCCCTTGAGAGAACACAGTTGAGACACAACAAACCAAGAACATCAATGGAGCTTTAGGTTTTCAGTCAACAGTTTTTCCATTTCACCAAAATATGAAGGTAGTCTACCCCAAAGATAGAGTGTATCTGTTGCGGGCTGGTTCAGGATCATTCAGTCAGCTAAGAATTCTTTGATGAAATACGATCTGAGGATGATGTTACTGGTGCACCATTTTGAGTTCTTTCAACAGTCTGGCACTTCTCTTTGACAACTAATCACGTTGTGATTGAAGAAAAGCAAGCTATACTTTAAAGGGAATGTTGGAACTTTCCAAGGCTGCTCCTGGAACTCTCAGCTTCCACCGAGGACTTCGGTTTTAATGATATCTCAAGGTCTGTCTCCTGTGCTGCTTGGAAGGAGCTTGGCATGATGAACAAAGTCCTGTGTGATGACCTCACAGGTTCAGAATAAGTAGCAGTCCTGTGCGATGATCTGACCCAAAGGTCCAGGAGAATGGAAAGCAACTCTAATGGTTTTTATTTATTGTGTTAAGCTCCCACACTAAAAGACCGACACTAGAAAGATAACATTTCCTATTGTTTATATCCGCAGACTGTAATGTCTTACAGATGCGTACTCCATTCAGTTGTGCATTTAAAAACCAGAAAGCTGGTGAGCAGTGCATGTAACTTTTTATCAGCTTCAAAACTTCCGAGCATAAACAATTATCCATCTCTGACTGTTTATTTTAGCTTGTTCAGTCATGTTGTTCATCCTTGAGGGAGTTTTGCAATTTTTTAAAAGTCTTTTCCAGTCTTTGTATGAGAACCCAAAATGTTACATAACTCTGAAATAATAGACACCATCAAATTTTTTTTGTGTGATCTGGTTGTTGTTTTTTTTTGTCACTACTTCACCGACTTGTATAACTAAAGGCCAAGAACTTTCAAATAAATTAAGAAACTTGAAATATCTGCTAATTCTGAGTTAGGCTTAAAAAATGACATATGGGATGTTCATAATTTAAGAGTTATGTAACTGAGCGGCAGGTTTATTTCCTTTCAAACAAGGGCAGGAAAAGAGAACAATCACAAAAAAAACGCATGAAGCCAGGATACGAGCAAGATCACTGAATGCTAAAATAAACAGTAAATGATGGATAACGCTTCATACTGGGATAAAGTTTTGAACTGGCTAAGTTGATAAAGTAGACCAAATTTAGAAAACCAAATTTACAGGTAGCAAGGCAGGAGAAAAAAAATTCAGTTTCTCCTGAGTCACCAATGCCTGACAGAGTTTTGCTGTCTTGTTTCCCCTCCTGTACTGGACAAAGTGCTTTTCAAGAGGGGGTTGGGACTCCCAGCATGTTAAAGTAATCATATTCTGCTGGTGGACCTCACCACAGCTTTGGGAGTTCTCTCCAGGGCTTTTCCTGAGTCACTGGATCTGGGGCAAAGTTGCAGGCACTCGACATGCATCTCCATCGTGCCTCTTAAACCTGTCCGCCTGTCAGACAGCTGGAAAAAAATCCATCCTTGTGTCCTGCTTTAGAGTGTTCTGTACTTAAGACAGCATAATTAGAGACTTGAATCTTCCTCCTCTAACCACACAAAGCTTACATCATTTTTGAATGAAATCGGCTATGTTTGATTTGAGGGCACATTCTTGAAAACTATGAGGTCTGTGCAGTGCATCAAGACGTTGAGGAGGAAGTTTACAAAAACTGAAACCCTATTGTGGTTTTGTGAATAAAACAAAGGTTTTTCTGCTGAAATACCATGAAAAAGCCTGATGATGTTGCCTCTGAGAGCATGAGAAGTTCTGATCGTGAAGGGACTGCCTGGAGTGTGCGAATGTGCCGACATGGCTGCCGCCCCCCTTGGTGTGGAAGCTCAATTTAAAAGCAAGCCAAGTCAAATAAATGTTTATCCAGCGTAAACTCTTCCTAGAATCCAAACAGATGTCAGTGCCAGCTCTTACAGCACTGTCTGCTATGGACTATGGATTGCTTTAACGTTACACTGAATCCCATTGTTTTTTTTCCAAATGTAATGCATAATGTGATTAAAATGTAGTGCAAATTTCCATTTTTTTTTAAACAATTAGATTACTTTGCCATCATCTAACACTCACTTAAAGTTAATTTTTAAAAATAATTTTAATCAATAGCCCTTACCCCTATTATGGGTTATGAAAGGTTCATATATTTGTTTTGGGTGTCCCCAACAACGGGTTGACATGCATGCAAGGTCAAAAAACATTTTCATTTTCTTATTATATGCATTTATTTTTACCTTATTTTCTCAACGACTCCCAA
>SCHK01052302.1:0-10991 GCA_004124795.1 Poropuntius huangchuchieni
ATTACTATATTTATTTGTTTGGCCAGAGTCGTTGTGGGTTTAGGTTATTTTTGCTGTTGTAAGACCTTTGAAATAATAGAAATCATTTGGCGAAGTGATGGTCATGTAATGCGGTCAAGAGCTGCCTGGAACTACGTTCGCCGTGCGTTTCCCTGAAAATAATTGCACGCCTTAGAACGTTCGTCAGCCAATCAGATTCAAGCATTCAACGGCCCCGTAGTATAAATATAAATATAAAATACATTTTTAAAAACACATAAATATATATCTTCTAAAATATATTATATAATGCCATATACATGTCTTACCTGTAAATGGTGTATTCATTTGGTGGTGCAGAGTTAGGATCACTTCCATTTCTCTTTCCGAAGTTCCCTGTCCACAGTACTGTGTCATTGTAAGTAACAATAGCTGACAATGAGGGCAGACTGACTGGGTTGATGCTATTGCGCAGCAGTGCATCAACCTAGATAAATGACAAGACAATATTACATTAGTTATTATGGCAACAACGATTCTGACGTACATATAATATATTTTTAGTCAAATGTGATTTGATTTTGAACATATATTTTTAGTACAAACAAGTGTAAGTAAGCCAAACATGATATATTACAGTGGCAAGCAAAAATGGCTCAACCAGTGTGTTTTTACGGTGGAATATTCTACTGGACCAACCAATGGCTGATGGGCAGAGTGTTCAGGAAATCTGTTTGGAAAAAAGTCAGTATTTTTGCAATTCCATTTGACGATGATAGTGGCACACAAATTACACAAGTCCTTAAATACTGAGAGCGTTTTTTTTTTTTTAATATTTATAGTACTTAGTCTATGAAGCAACACTCTTATGATACCAAATGAATTATATTTTCTAATCATGTTTTTGTCTAAATATTGTGTGAAACTACTCAACTACACTACTTTGTGTGGCTCTCTCATATTCATAATTCATACATTGATTACCACATCTGTCATTGTAATTTCATTTCATGCAACACATTTTTAAGGTGCTGTCACAAATGCCTCCAGCAGCAGTAAATTATTTTTTACCGCTGCTTTCAAGAGCATTGAAGGCATTTTATGGTTTTAATGGTCACAGGTACAGATGGAGGAAAAGCATTTATAAGCTGGTGCACTTGCAGCCAAGGGTTTTGCTCTAATGGAATCTAATGTGCAAGAGGACATTTTGAAATCACGATATAGACTTGAGTTTTCGAATAAGGAGGAAGCAAATTATTAGATTCAACAAAATCATTGCACAAAAAGCACAAAAATACTGATTAAATATGCTTTTTGGGCAATGAAAAGATTAGTTTTCAATCTTTACATGCTTACCTTCTCAAGCGCCTCCTTCAAAGAGGGGATGGGGTGTTCAAGAGGCGTGGGCTCTGGGAAGCGAGGGCACATTCTCACAGATTTGGATCTTTCCCCAGAACTTTCTTCTCAACAGTGGGCACACATACATACACATATATATAAAAAAGAGAGTGAACGACCCAAGATGAAATGCTTAGAGGGGTGTTTAGAGATTGAAATTTAGTGAACAGAGAACTGAAATTGGCTGGTACTGATAACCATAAATGTGATAATTGTCAACCCCTCAAATAATAAGCCCCACTTTAATTTTCATAACAAAATGAATCTCAATAGATACAAATGTTTGCTTGAATACATTATGTTATTGTTCTGGTTAAATATACTGTNGTCAATAGATACAAGTGTTCGCTTGAATACATTATGTTATTGTTCTGGTTAAATATACTGTATATACATACATTTCAATGGTTTAAAAATATTTTTTATGGAAGACTGCATCATGCATGATTGAAATAAATGTGACAGACCATTTCAAAGATGTAAAAAACTGTAAATAACATTTGAGAATAACATAAGCCATTATGTGGGTTGAAATATATAGTCTTTATAAAGGGACTGAACTGATTAGAGCTGAATTCACTTCGAATGAACTACACAGGCACCAAATGACCAAAGAAATTATGCAAATCAGACAATGGACAAAATTGGTGCTTAATGCAAATAGCATGCTGCAATTATCCATCTTGCAGGCCAGTTCTGAGTGTCAGGTTGTTGAGGATGAGACACGCTGGAATGAGAACTGGCTTATTATAGACTGTGTTTCCACTTGAACAGAATGACAATGACCAGTGTTATTTTATTATTAATATACTCTTATAGTTTTCATGAATATTTTGAATTATTTTTTATTTACAGTTCAGTTTCAGTAATTTTAGTTTCATTTTTAGTCATTTTGTTTTGTGCTTTTGTTTTTTATTTTATATGATTTAGGCTTAATTTATTTTTATTTCAGTTTCAGCTTTAACTTACCAATTAGTTATTTTAATGCTTCAATTTAAACTTTGAGATTTTAGTTTCTAATTTCCATTTAGCTTAAGTTTTTTACCTAATATTTCTATTTTATTCATGTTTTTTTTTTTAATTAACAAAAATGTTTTAGTAGTTTTAGCAATGACAATAACGATACACACTGGACTAGTGATTTACCGTGTTTACATAATGCCTGGTTAAACTTGATTACTTCACTTCATTACGTAATGGCTTGTGGTCTATAGATTAAGCAGCACATAACTGCTTTACATATGTAGCTCCACTGGACGTTCACCTAGAAAAGAAGCCAGTCTTCCATCTTTAGCATTCTAAGTCAATCCCCAATCTCAGAGACAGCAGATAATAGGATCTACTAATCACACATAGTGTAACCTCTCAGACATGCACAGTCTGACGCCAAAACAGTCAGATTTTTGTTATAGCTGTAAATATTTAGTAGGACGTATTTATAAAACTGTGAAAGCTATTTCTATAAAATATCATCTTTAAAAGTTTAAAAGTGTGACTTAAGGCTTTCACAAGGAAGGAGTCTTGGAGCTGTTAAAGGTGCATTAACCCATGACCTGTGGACAACTCACTCACCTAGTTCTAACTTGGGCAGCTGGTACTGCCAAATGAAGCAAGAAGTCATGACGATGGACAGCAGTAAGAAAAACACCAGGCCCAGTTGGGTCCATTTCACCTTCATCTTGCTGGTTTTGGTTAACCCGTCTATGGCAAGTGCTGGTGTTGGCTATCAAAAAGTATAAAAAAAAAAAAAATAGATTAACTGTAGGAAAATAATTTTTTGTGGTATTTTAGTTCTCTATGTATACACACTACCATTCAAACGTTCGGGGTTGGTAAGATTGTTTAAATATTTTTGAAAGATGTCTCTTGTGCTCACCAAGGCTGCATTTATTTCCTCAAAAATAATGTACTGTAAAAACAGTAACATTGTGAAATATTACTACAATTTATTACAGCATTTTTACTATTTTCATAAATTTTTAATGATGCACAGTATTTTTAGCAGCCATTATTCCAGTCTTCAGTATCTCATGATCCTTGATATATTTTTTAAGGATTCTTTGATGAATAGAAAGTTGCTCTTTTTAGAAAGATGCGTTTTCCCAATTTAATTAATCAAAATTCCACACATAAAAACAAGAATAAAAGAGAAAATGAAGCATATTGTGTCTCTGGGGGTACTCCATTCTACATGCTGTGAGTCACTCAAAATATAATTAATGAATGGAAAAAAACAAAACAAAAGTTAGCCAAGGAGAACAAATTATGATGTAAAATCTGCATGTAGCTGCTGACCAAATCTCTTTACAACAAGAATACATAATATAAGGACACTCACCAGATGTAAAACCTCATTTGTAAAATTGTGCATACATATGGCTCTGTTTCAACTAGCTGTCCCAATCCAAAGTGTGCAGATTCTGTATGGAATTCCTCCTCTTCTAAAGTGGAAAATCCAATTCCATGGTAGTCACACCCTAGGAACCACTGGGTAGACACAGATCTGACTCTTGCCATCGCCACACTGACTGTGGCATAATCCTGGCTGCCAGATTCCCTTCGACAATTCAATTTCCTCTCCCACCACAGCGCCTGACCTGACATCATAATCCCAAGATTTACCCCTCTAAACCCCATCAGACCAGGGCGGTTCTTTTCTTAATCCCTGCAAATCGATTCACTTGGCTGCTGTTTCCCGCTTTTAGCGCGTGTGCATCATTCCCTGCTCCAAACTACCAGACTTCCCACAAAGAGAGAATCAAACTTGAAATCTCTTGAGAATTTTTATGTCTCTCAAGACATGGCAGACTGCATCTCACGAGAGCATTTAAACTGAATGTCGACAAGGGGACGTGCCTGAGGGGACTACAGGAAAGTTTACATAAGGGACACAAAGGTATTTGTACTCTGTATGTTTTTTGAACACATTTTTGAATTTGGGTCACATATTGTGTACATTTAACACTAGTCACTCAGAGTCATCTTTTGGCTGATATTCTCCAACACAAATCTTATCAGGCAATTTGCAGGTGCTAAATCTACATTACTGCACTCCACTCATCCAAAAGACCCTGACATGTGACTCTTATAGCAGGCTGTGATTGGACCTACTGGCCTGGAGGTGCATTGGGATTAACAGAAGCAGCAGGGTTTGACTATACTGAAATACTGGAGTGTGAATTTATCACTTACATTCTTTTGAAAGTGCATAAACTAAACTAAATTCGTATAGTCCTACAGGAAATTTCTCTTAAATGGATAGTTCACCCAAAAATGAAAATCTGTCATTAATTACTCAAACCCGTAAGACCTTCAATCTTCACAAATTAAGATATTTTTGAAGAAATCTGAGAGCTTTCTGACCCTCCATAGACAGCAATGCAACTGAAATGTTCCAGGCCCAGTAAGGTAGTAAGTGAAACTGTGAGCCTCACATGCACACTCACTTGAAAATATAAGCACAGATGGTCATGAACTAAACAACGGTGAATCAAAGGATTAGTACATTGCCTTTGACTTACAAGAGAAGCCATAATCTTATTTAGTCTTCACTGTTTACCTTTAAGACAAGGATTTGTTTTTGATTTGGCAATGCACAATTTCTTTGCATAGTACAATATGTTTGGGCTATGAGGCTGAAGTGTGCGTGAAGATTACCTGGGGCTGGACTCCATCAACAGATGTCTCCCTCAGGACTACCTTGCTCCCCGTCGCTCCCATGTTTTCTCTGCCAAAGCGGAAAATACAAGACAATTTACTAATTCCGTTAAATTACATAGAAACAGAGGCAAGATCCCATTTTGCATTTTTTTATGAATAGGCCAATGAGTTGACAATAATTTTTTGTCCTACCCATTAATTTATTTGAAAAAAAAGAAAAAAAAAACAAACAAAAAAAACAGTTTAACCATACAGTGTCTTCCATATAATGACTTGAACTAATTTCTAAATTAATTTTAATTTCTGAATTAAAATTCATATTTTTGGGGATCATGAAGTCCAAATCTGTTAATTCCAAGATTTAGTCTTTACTGTTTAGTCTTCACTCTTTACTTTTAAGAGAAGGATTTGTTTTTGATTTGGCAATGCACAATTTCTCTGCATAGTACAATATGTTTGGGCTATAAAGCTGAAGTGTGCATGAAGATTTTATTTGTAAGACATTTTTTTAAAAGTCATGTGGTTCAACCAACATGCAGAAATATGCAGGCATAACATATAAAATTAAATAAAAAACTGAAACTCCCCAAAAATGTAGTTATATTTATTAGTTAATAATTCACGAAATTTGTACAAAAAAAAAAAAAAATACCTTCTGAAACACTTTACATGAAGCCTTTATGTATAATGCATTATAAAGGGTTATTAAAGGGAATAATGCATTATAATAATTCAAAATGTGCGTTGTAATACATTATATCTCATAATAAATCATTCTAACCAAATTTAAAATGCATAGTGAAACAATGAATCGATGTGTTGTATTAACTGTGTATTAACAATTATTCATGAGATTGTGCAATGCATTATAAGGTGCATTGCACACATTTACATTCAGCACTTTACTTTAAATAAAACAATTGCTCCTCTCTCCAGTCTATGTATTATTCAGCTGAAGAATTTTCATTTTTTTCACCATTCTTTCAGTTATCTGAAGCTGCCACATGTGCATAAATTCTTCTGTTTTGGGTCTTTTACTGCATTCAACTCTGTTTACTCAGCATAATAAATAAATTCAGCACATCTTCTCATCTGTATGTTACTCACACCTTTTAAACCCAGGCAGTCAAACATGACTTTAAGCCCTCTAGGCCCTAGAGTATAGGGCAATAGCACATCGCTCTTACAGGCTCTGATCGTCTACTCAGTCTATTGAGCTCAGGGAACAATACTGTAGCACATAGCTGATGAGCTTTCACTTCCTGCGAGTCATATGTGAATGCGAGCTATTAAAACTCATGTGTCACACGCAAGGTCCTGAGGGCTCAACATGCTCACCAAAGACCCACGCTTTTCTCACATTCATATAAACGCAAGGTGAAATCTGAACAAAATCTGTTGTGCAGATGAGTCTTTGTTCTGAGAGGGTAGCAAATAAAAAAGTAAATTTTTTCAGTGAATCACTGCTGTTCACAAGGTGAATCGTGCAACAAAGCACTGAAGTATTACTTAACATTTTCATGAATGAATACTGCATAATAAATGAACTCATGTTATTTAAGTCCCTAAGAGTCCTAATTATCTGGCTGTAATGCTTTGTCAGTGATGCATGGAAATTTCTGTCATTTGAATTCAATGATAAGGATGAATTCAGTACAACACAAAGCTGGACAAAAGACTTTAATACTATAACATGATCACAACAGGAGAGGGCAAAATTTAGGATCATTACAAACTCGTTTTGTAAAAATAGACACGCCTGGGAGTGTTTGATGACATGCTAATAAATACAAGTGTTTTCCAAATGGATGCTCGTTGACTATATGTTTGGAATAGCACACTAGTGTAGCATACTACTATTACTATTGCTACAATATAGTAAATGTACATTTTCTGTGTAAGATGACCTGTTACCTAACAAAATGAGCATGTATACAACAGAGCATACAGCATATTTCATATCCCACAATGAAGTAGTTCACATTTCTACAGTGAACCAGTGTGGTAAGTAACAAAGTAAAATGACTTTGATTTTAACCTGTTTCTTGATGTATTTAATCAAACCATGAAATGAAAATACATTTTTATAAAAATTAGGATTAAAATAGTAAAATAATCTATGTTAATTCCAGAATAAAATATGGACAACACCTTCTGAATTAAATATGCAATGCGAAGAGGTCATGTGACAAATACAGTAAGGTAATGTGACAATTTTTTTAAATGTTAAATTAAATCGTTTTTATAGTTATAGTATATAATTGTTTTTAATGATATTGTCTTTATTTCAGATTTATTTTAGTTCACCAAGTTAAACTACTGTAAATGACTATTTGAAATGTTAAAGATGAAATAAAAAAGTTTTATTTATATTTATATTATAACGGTTTTTATGATTTAAAGTGCCACTATTATGGGTAATGAAAGGTTTATATGTTGGTTTTGGGTGTCCCCAACAACAGATTGACATGCATACGAGGTCAAAAAACACTTTAATTGTCTTATAATATGCATTTATCTTTTCCTTATTTGCTCAATGACTCCCAAACAATTCGCTCAATGATTCATTTTTCCAAACCCCTCCTTTGCTGACACTAATCTGTGGTGATTGGTCGATTGGTCTCATTTTCATTTCATCATGCCAGTAAAGGCCATTGCACACTGAGTACGACATTTTTGCATGCGTTATTCCGTTTTTCGCATTCATCCTTTCCTAATGGTGCGGATGCAAAAACGCAGAAAATCGAACCTGATCTGAATTTTTTATGATGGATGAAAGTTTCGGAGGCAGTGTATAAGTGTGATTGACACAACGTGAGGTCATATTTATTTTTCAATGTGCAAAAATTTTGGACTCAGTGTACAAAGACCTTAATGCCTGATAAAGCAACGTTTGTGAGCGCAGTGCTTCTTTGTGCGCAGCGTTACCGGTGAAACCGCTATTTTATCGCTATAAAAAAAAGCATCACCTAGTGGCAAAGAATGAATTTGCATTTTCATTCAGACCAACACAAAAAGACCAACAAATGGGCGGGCAATATGCTAATGTTTTATGTTGACATCAACATGGGCTTGGGATTCATTTTAAAAACGACTTGTTTTACAACTCGTTTAAAAACGAATTATTCAGAGTCGACTCTTTCTTTTGAGAGACAATAACTTTATACTCGGTGCACTTTCAGATTTAAAACTTTGCAGGATGTTTTCATTCACTTAGCTGTGTTACACTGCATAAAAGGTAATTTTCAAAAATCTATAATATGGGCACTTTAGGTTTTAGTTAACTAATAACCCTGGAAACAACAAAGTAGCATACTACTAAGACTGAAAACATTTATGATGGAATAGTGAATAAAATATCATATATTATGCAGTATTCGGTAAGTAGTAAGCTTTTATTCCATTTAAAACTCTTCAGAGTTTTGGTGATGATGTGATTTGTGTTTACTGTTCTTTCTTTCCATATAATGTAGATAAAGCAGATGATCCAAACCTCACTGTGACTGATAATGTGACCACCAGGAAAGTCTGTGCATGTGATATATGACTGCAAACTCGCCTCTTCACATCATTTTTCATAAACAGTCATCATTTTAATGCTGTCCCTGCAGGCTGACTCACAATATTGTATGAACTCAGTCAGAGAGCTACCAGCTTAATATATACAGCAGTGGCTCATATAAGAGGCCATCTGCAAGCTTCTCAGTCCAGACAAACTCCCTCATGACCCACAAACAGAATTTTGACAATTCTGGGATTCACATACATAAACCATTTAGTATTTTTATAAGCATAATCATTAAAAAAAAAAACAAGTACAACCAGGCAGCTTTACAGAAAAGATAAAGTTATGCAAAAACAGCATTTTTCAATAACAAGTGCAATTTTTTAATGCAAAATTCAACCAGTTAGCAAGCATTCAACATGAACCCCGGGTATTAGTGAGATTATGTGATTTGCTGTTTCCTACAAGCTTCAATAATGATAGTCCCTTTTTCTATCAGTATAATGTTTTGTCCTATAACTTACAATTTTAAACTGAGAAATAATTAACATGTATGCAAAAACTACTTAGAATGGTTAGAACATTCACTATAAAAAAAAAAACTATATATACACATTAAAATAAACACGATATGTCCTTATTTTATACAGAAAAGAATTTCAGTCACGCTCAACATTAACATATATTTCTGTCACGTTTTCCATTTTGGAAATGAACTGCTATTGACGATGGTAGTTACAGTACACTGCAATAGCATAATCATTTATAGCACGAATGACATCCGCACATTTTCTTCTATTGTAACTGCTTAAACCAAATTGCAATAAATACATCTATTTTAATATGAACTTACCCTTACTTGAGGTTTAGGGACACTTTTCTTCTTTGATGATGAAGGAGTATTCACACTCAACGCTCTCTCGTGTTCAGCTAGCTTACTGTGAAGTCACGACAGATGTTGGTATCATGGCCATGGATAAATCCAGCTTGCATCTGACCCAAGATTCTGGATTATCTGCCATCTGCAACATCTGCCAACAGAAGAGAATGGGCAGTGCAATGATTGAGCTAGTGTTAGACAGCAGACAATATTACTATATGGCCTGGCATGCAGTGCTGCTTTTATTTAGACACTTAGGCCACAATTAAAAGTGTATTAAATGCATTGCATCAGAGGACAAACCAAGATGCAAGGTACAATGACACTATAATACAATACTCACAAATTACTCACCATACCCCATCAAACACCTTTCTTCTGCAAAGCAAAAAATATGACATGTATTTGTGCAGTATACTGTGACAAAGGAAAGCAAAATTAAAATACTAACATGTGAGAGAAAATACGTATTTGCTAAATATACTTATTTTACAACAATTGCATATTCCACCTATGAATCTTACTTAGGACTACAGAAAAAATGAAAAGTAGCTGACACTTTCAGCTATTCAGCAGTGATTGTTTCAGAACCCTTTGGGTGGCAATTACTGAGACAAAACAAGATCTAGTGCGTATGTGTAGAATTTTGTGCAGTAAAATAGTGCAGTTTCGATGAATGTACCTGTTTGTGGTCCAAGTGAGTCATGCTGATTACAGCTCAAAAAGGCTATACACTGACATCTGGAGATGAACTGATATTATTCAGACCCACGAGTGCAATTCCACTGGTTATGACAAAGCTAAAAGCAAGTAACAACACAAAACTCCAATTAATTCTGAAACCACTTTTCAATTTTACTGTCTTTGGTAGGAGAACAGTTATAAATTTTGAACTATTTAAAATAAGCTCTCTGTTTCTAGGAATATAAAACCCTAAGTTTATATAAAAGCAAACTACATATGGGTCAATATCACTAGGGGGCCTTTGGTGTCCTGTACATAACTGATTTGCCATGATGACTTAACATAAAAATGATTATGAAAGGGTGTGATATATTATGCTAAGTTTTTATATTCATTACAAAAGCATAACTTAGCTCTTTAGATACATTTGATTTTGTTTTAGTTTTGTGTAAGAGGATGCGTGTTATTTTGCTATGTCCCATGCACTGCTCATTAAATTTGAATGCGAGTAGAATATAGTAAAATCATAAAATTTTAACATTTTGTTCTCTTATTAATATTTAAGTGTTCACTATTCATGACATGACATAAAGCGAATGGAAAGTTATGACCAAAATGTGAGTGTATTGTGAGGGTTATAAACACATATATAACATATAATATATTTATTTAGACCAATAATCTTGTCTTCTGCTTACTGTCCAATGTTCTTCTTCTCAGTTTGTGCGCATTGCATAACATGAATGCTTTCTTGTCTTTGAAAACAGAAAAGACACAAGACATAATTACATTCAAGCTTGCTATGATGATTTTTTTTATATACACTACCGCTCGAAAGTTTGGAATCAGTAAGACTTGTAATGTTTTTTAAAAAAGACTCTTATG
>SCHK01052359.1:188-18852 GCA_004124795.1 Poropuntius huangchuchieni
TATCCTTAAACAGTCTTCTCTAGACCTGCTGAGTGAGATGCTGGCCGTGAGATTTGGGTCAGTGCTCAAACTAGAATGTCATTTGCAAAAGACCAATGTTTGACCTCTGCATGCCCTTTTGCACTTTGCAATATATTTGCACTATATACGATTTGAAGATCAGTGGGCTGGACAAAAAGCTTTTGGAAAGGATACACAATGTAGCACCCATTGCAGTCTCATGACATGATTTGTTTGCAGGGAAGTTCATCTGTACACTTCATCAATACAAAATGCATATATTTTTAATTTGCAAAAGAAGGCACTTTCCTGTGAGCAAAATGTTTCATGGACCATTCCTGGTTTCTATATTTATCCATTATTCTCTAAAGTTTAATATTAAGCTATCTCCTCTTATTTTCTCCTATAATTTTCTCAAAGGCCTTATAAAAAAATCATTCCAGCTGGTTTAACATTATATCCTTGATAAAGCAACAAATAATAATGTATGATTTGAGATTTTGTCCTAACCACATATGAGTGTAGGCAGGCTGCACTGCAGAAATAATATCACTTTTCACAAAATTTTCTCCATTTCTTTGTTTAAAATTTTTGTGTCATTGTGCCGGGTAGCCCCGCCTACACACTAATCTCATTGGACTGAAGTACCACTCCTCATGTATATTAACCATCAATCGGATAAGGAAAAGGCTTGCATACTTACCTTTTTTGCGTTAGAAAAATATTGTTTTGTGTGCATGTATTTATATTTAATACAGTATCTGAACATCAAACATGTATTGCTGATGTAAAGAATCAGTGTTTGTTTTGTGACAGTGTAGCGTCACTTATTGGTGGAATGTGGGATATTACATTGCACACAGCGTTGCTGTTGACTGGCTGGTTTTCTAATTTTAAACTGGATAAAACGCAACCAGACGCACAACATAATGGCAAAACTAGAATGGCACTCTAAGTACAAAGACATCCATATGCTCAAAAAGCAGTGATCAAGCGATACACATATTCGACGTAACTGAAGAGCTATTTTAAATCCTAGTGTATGTGGTCGTAACCTGCAGGTACAACGGCTTGATTAGACATCACTCCTCTTGTTCTTTGTGTTTCCTCCCGCTGCGATTCTGTAGATTAGCTCTCAATCACAGCATGCGTGGCCACGACTCTAATAACAGTAATCCAGTCAAAGGATTTGGGGCTGAATAAACTCGAGCAAGAGCAGACCTTGTCTTAAAATCAGCTCCCTCTGCATTTGAAGGGGCATACGGAGATTCTGCATGCAGCTCAATATGTATAACACAGCATGTAATTTGACGGTACTTCATATGTACCTCCGCAGACACAATCAAAAGTAAATGGAGGAGATTCTAGACTCGCTCAAGAGGTATTCATTACCTCCAAAAGCCTTAAGAAGCCTCTGAACAACTGCAGCATAATAGGGAGAGGAAGAACCAAAGGCTTGTGGCTATTCCTACCATGAAAAGAGACCCTGCATAGGGAGAGATCAAAAAATGCTCCACTTCAAGCTCCTTGTGTTTTTTTGCATTTATTTTCATATTACTCTTGACCTTGGCCTGAAGCGGAATAATGAATATCCTGACCAGTGTGTTTTTAGGTGTACATATCTAAATGAACGTCTAATGACAAAGCCAGTGCCATCTGCAAAATCTTGATATTTGGCCAGGGCAACTAAGCTGACTTGAAAGTACATGGTAGATCAACATAGAATTTGGGGAAATGGCGTGCGTGTCTAGGTTTGGCTGTGAGCAGGGATGGCAGAAATATAGCCACTAACCAAACTGACGTTCCCTTTGCATGTAAACGTTCAAAGCCATTTCTTGGTCATCTGGTATTAATGTAAAAACAAAAGTGAGTTTATAAACAATGGCCAAAAAAAAAAAATCACTATCAGACTGATTCAAACTACATTATGACAATCAAACAATGAAAAACTGAAAATCCACATGCCGTTAATTGAATTGAATTTGTTCTAATCCATTTTGTGAATATGCAATGGTTTAGGTCTGGGCTGAAGCCATATGGTGACAAAGGGCATCAAATCTTCCCTAAGGTCTTGTCAGTCCGGCCACAATCTATTGTCAGGCACTGTTGGTGTAACGTGATACTCTCTCAGAACAGCTCTACAGAGGCTTCTTGCATGATAGCATCAAGAAAGGCCAGACAACATGGCTATCTTTTGCTTTTAGTCATCCATCAACCTAAATGACAGGAAGCAGTTTAGCACCAGCTGAGCAATTCTTTAATGTGATGGTTACTATAATGCATTGATCTATTTTCTTGAAGAAAGCTTATACTTCAACCCATTCATTTGAAACACTATTACATTAGTAATATTTCTATACTATTATAGTATTAATATTTCGAATTAGCTTTTATTTTTATATTTTCAGCTTTAAATTTAAGTTTATTAACTTGTGTTACTGTATGATTGTGATTTTTATTCATTTTTTGCTTTTAATACATTTTTATTAGCTTTTTATTTATAGTTTTAATTGTAGTAATTTCAATACTTAAATTTTTTCACTTAGTTTCCAAGACAGTATTTCTATTATATTTACTTTGTCACTATTATTTCAAAATGTTTGTCAATAGTTTTAGTTGTAGTTAACAGCAACAACACTGATTCAAAATTGGATGTTATTTTGAGTTATTATGTGAAAAACGCATGGGGCAGCTTTGGATCTGGACACCTGTTTTTCAGAAACAGTCTTGCATTTTTGAGGGCTATGAAAGATCAGCTTGTTTCATTCCATTTACTGAATCACAATGCTCTGTGTCCATATGTCCACTCCGTGCTGTCATTGGCACGGCTCCAGCTGCGGTCACATGGTGGGAAGTTCCACTCGTGTGGGGGAACACAAATCAAAAGTGAGGAAAATGCCATAAATGTGTCATGAAGTGGTTTAATGCACTCCTAATGCACTTCTCCCTGCAGCTCTTGGGGAGATTTAATAACAACATAGAGAGAGGGCAACTGAGCAGCTCTGCTAATTCCTGGGATGAAACCCATCTGCATATTGCTCCTCTACAGCTGCACAAAATCCTGAGATTTTAGCCTTCATTTTTTTAATTCCTTCCCAAACTGCTCCTATCTGTTGCAATCACATTCTTCCAAGCATCTAATAACTAAATGGCTTTTAATGTATGAAATGGGGATGAATTTAAATATACCTAAGACTCCCCCGAAGGCCATCAAGTTATGAGGGTGTAATCCACAGTGTGTGAGTTTTCACAAAAATGAAAAAGCATCTCTATAACATACATTTGGACAAATTCATAATGATTTTTTTTTCCCTTGGGGATTATAATGTCAAATTATTGCACCGACACTGAAGAAATGATGACTTGATGAAATGTGGAGATTTTAAATATCGCAGATGTTTCAGCCAAATGAAAAACTAGGATTACTAGTTAATTTCTCAATTGTTAAAATAGTATTAAATGACAAAAAAGTGCATTTCCCAAATATGTTTTGACCGTCATACATTAAAACATCACTGTGGTTGTCCAGCAAAGGCAAGTTGAAAAAAGGTCAGATGCAATAGGCCCGGATGCAAGAGTGTTCACATTTTTGTTCACATGGTACAAAAATCTGATTTACTTTTGAGCACTGTCATTTAACAAGTATTAATATTGAATCTATGTGTTTAGATACAGTACATATAGAATATCTATATCGGTTTCCATAACTGCACAGACATACCGATATACATGGAAAGAGTGAGCGAAAATAAGTCAGTCTAAGCTAGAAACACTACTGGACAATGTATATCTGCTTTAAGGGGAAAAAAAGCATTTTTATGCTTAAATACATAACCAATATGTCAAAATACCAGATTTTTGCTGCCTGTCTGAAGAAAGCCTCGGGGATATCCCAAGTATACTGTTTTTACGCAAGCCGAGCTTCAGCGCCTTTAGTAATTCCCCAGACCCATGACTATACAGCAGTGTTAAAAGGTCAATAAAAATACAATATTGAGTGTTACTGTAAGAGGATCAAATGGATGACTGAGCATCGACTTTCATGTTTTTTTTATTATTATTATTGTTAGAGATTCATATCAGTATTTGTATTGTACCAAAAGGTGTACATTCAACTATTACTGTCGATCAAAACATACCATGAAATCAATAGTCCCCACAGGAAACTATAGTTCTTTGATGTCCCTGTTATTCTGAGATAAAAGTATCTCTTTCTCTTTCCCTCGTCTCTCTCTCTCTCTCTCTCTCTCTCTCTCCTCACCCACACAGGGACAAATAAAGTGCACCAGCCAACTGCCACCCCGCATCCCACATTTTTCATGCTGGCTGTCACTCAAACCCTGACCGAGGAAGTCCGTTTGATGGTAATATTTTGCTCAGCGTGACATCTCATTTATTCTTCCTAATCATCATTTCTTTTTACACACCCTTTCCTCTGCTAACGGGAGCCCCGTCTTCCCCTCCGCTGTCATTTCTGATCTGGGTGGTACACTCCCATTCGGGTCAGCGCCTCTGAGCAATACTATTCATGGGGGAACCGGAGGAGGGATTTACATCTCCAGGTTGAGTTTTCCCCTCCATTTGTTAGAAATGCCAGGTCACCGCACTCCTCGCGCAATGGAGGCAAGATAATGGCTCTTGGACTAGCTCCTATTTATTACACACTCAGTGAGTCTGACCTTGCTCAGAGGCTGGAGATGAAGTGGTGAGGTGTTTTCTGATTTCCAGATTTCTAGACTTTAGTCCCATGTCGTACACGAGACCTGAACTTCCTCCTCATTCACCTACAAGACCAGTACGTTGCTTTAGACCTCTTTGTTTGGCTGAAGTCTGTAATCTCATGCAGAATGTGAATTTGTGCTAATTCTCGTGTGGGATAATGACTCTTATTTAGCTATGTTTCACAATACACACCGTGTCAGTCCGGCAGCCTGTGCACTATGTACCAAAACCACTGTGAGAAGAACCCGCAACAGTAGCTCTCAGATAACTGCAATGCATTAGGCACTTGGGCTCTTAACCTTCCTCAATAACAGAAATATTAGCCAGGTATGCTAATGCTTTTTGAGGTTTCCATGGCGGCAGTGGTCCCCGGCTCAGCACAACAAAGAGATAATAACATAACCATACCATCCATATGCTATTAACAAAATGGGATCTAAACATCTCTATCTTCCTGCTTTAGATGGATAATGTTACTCATGCTTGCTTTTTTTATGGAATATGAGTGGGTAGTATTTAGAATTCCCTGGGGCCATTTTGGAAAAGTGCTGGCGAAGCTTCTCAGAGTGGGCCACTTAGGCTTTCAGACAAGTCTGATGAATGTGTGCCGTATTATGATGTTATGATGTATTATTATGAAGTTTTACCCCCCTTTTCTGCATTTTTAAAGTTTGAAGGTGAGCTATTATGCACCTGCACAGCAACAACCTTTGACCAGTTTAAAAATAGCAATACAGCCATTAAGAGGGTCAAACAGAGTATGTTCCACTTGAGAATATATTAAATATATGCCTGTGTGGTATGAAATAAGATGGCAGAAAAATACAATTAAACACCAAAAGAGCTAGAATGCAATTGCTTCATAAAGTTAGATAAAAGGTGGAATTGTGAGTGATATTGTTTGTCTTTAATCATGTCCAATGAGCAATAAATTAAAACTAAGAAATGAATATGTTGCTTTAGCGTTTTTTTTTTTTTTTTGCATGCACAGTAGTTGCATTCCAATGACTCGCTCATACAAACAGTCACTTGTTTCTTCTCAGAATGAATCAGCGTTTTTTAAAGAATTGGTTGTGAATGATTCAAATAACTTGCTCATAAAATCGGTAACCTGTGTAACCTGCAGAAAGAGCCATAATCAGTAAACACGAACAAGTGGGTGATACAGACCCACTGCTGTTACACTGTATATCTGCACTCTTTAGTATGCCACTTTCAGCTAAACCAAATTTATTAAAATGACTTTGAAACTCTGTGGATATTTAATTTAAATATTATTCTAAATATGGTTCCGTTTTAGAATCTGTAGCTTGTCTTCATCCGACTCTGCAGTGTGTATTCTTTGGAAATATAATAAAATATACAGTGTGTGGCATCAAAGAATCTTCGGTCCTTTCTGAATAACTCATGTGCACCTGTTCCCAAATAGCAACATCAAAAGCAGAGAAGGCAGCAAAGAAATGCTGGAGTGTATACAGCTACAACCATCTCGCAGCCAGAACCATATCGCAGAAGACAATCCTCCACTGCGCTCTCCTCTCTTCTTTCGGGTCTTGCTGATTTTCTGTTATCTTGCCTTTAATAGCTTTGATCAAATTGGAGCAGAGACGGAGAGACTGCTAGGATGGGAATGGCCCCAGCCTTGGCACAGCACTTGTGCAAAAACACTATTATTACTGATCCAAGCTGTTGCCGTGCATCGGGTGCAATTATATTCACTTAAGGGTCCCCATAGTGATGTGGCTGGGTGATTTTGAAGTTGGTGCTTTTAGTTGTTCCAGTAGGCCTTAGTTGTATTGAAAGAAAGGATTTAAAAATAAAGGTGAGGTTAAAAAAGGTCAACACAATCTGTCGTTCAACATTTTTCATTTTTTTGTTGATGAGAATTATATATTCAAACATATATATGTATATAGATTTTATTCAGAAAGAATCATTTATTTCAAGTGACGGTAGACGTTTATATTGTTACAAAATGTTCTTATTTCATTCATTCCAAATAAATACTGTTCTTTTGAACTTTCTGTTCATCAAAGTCAGCATATCAGAATGATTTCTTTGCCATGTAATACTTTTTTTTTTTTAATAAATTACATTTTACACATAAAAAGCCACACACACAAATAAATATGGGTGTGTTTGTGTGTATGTGCAATTTTTGGGCCGAACAAAGAGTTTTTTTTAAAATACGCACACCTTTTTTATGACAGCCATAAAGCATAAGACCCATACTTTCAAGGTCTACAAGACAAACCACAAATAAGCCTTCAAAAGCAGCACAAATACAACATAGGTTCCATATAAAGCATGTCCTTGCTTCTTATATTGTCCTTCAGTTATGCAGCGTGGCCTCACTCATTAGCAATGCCGGTGGTTCTGTTGTGCAATGACTGCGTTGCGATGAATTCTTATATTTTTCTCTTTTTTCCCTTAATGATTCAGAAAGTGGAGCGGGTCTGCCTGGCAGACAAGCCCCCTCTGTGAGAAAGCACTTGATTAATGATCTGGAAAACACTTTGCCATTTCAGCTGATTAAATAAAATTGACTGGATTTTTGAATTTTATGATAAAGTGACCCTTGCATGCTTGAAATGACCCAGCAGAGAAAGCGCCAGCTTTCTCTCTCTCTCAAGACAGAATCTATATTTTGTCCCTTGCAGATCCACGAGTGAGATGTCTCCTCAAGCAGAAAAACACACTCTGTCACCAGCCGATGACAGTACCTGCCAACCATGTGCACCTCTGTACGGAAATGCAAAGCCTCTGAACAGGAGCGCGAAAGTTTCCTTTCAATTTCCCATCATGTTATTGAGCAATGGGGCATCCTCTCTCTCCATTCATGTGGAGATGGGGTTTTCAAGCTAAATTAGTAATGATGTTGGCATGTTCATCAGACTGACTTGGTTTGTTTTCAGCTCGCCTCTGCCTCTTGTGTAGATTTTATTAGTTTGTTCTTTGTTTTTGCCATTTTTACTAATTCGTTTTATTGAATTAAACTGTTTAGCGCAATTTGAAGGCATACATTTGGATGCTACAACTCTGGATGTGCGGTCAGAATCTCTACAGCATCGCTATAAAACCCTGCATCAACTTAATGTGCCTTGTAAAAACAACCCCACACAAGCCACATTTGCCATTTCCCTCAGCTTGCTTTTACAATACGGCTATCTTCTGCATCAGAAAGCCGGTGTTGAGATGGAGACGATAAAAACCAGAGAACTTTGCTCCATCTCTTTAGGCATAGCCACCCCCACTCAGCAACACAAATAATTACCGTCCGTTCCCGGCAGCATCGATCATCCCCAGTGCAGATCGTTGCGCTTTCAAAGGAGGTCTCTCTTCATCAACATCAAACCCATTTGAGTGGAAAAACTGCAGTGTCCAAATGATGTTTACACTTGGGCTCTGATGTCTCTACTTAGTGATATACCCAGTGTAGCAGGCATACGTCCCTCACCAAGGCTGGAGGCAGCTTCATGGCCCATTGCGTACAGGGCTTCAATAGCATTATGTTCCATTTACAGAATGGCTAAACAGCCTCGTCTGGAACGTTCTGGATTTTCGGAGATGCTGTTGACGAGTTACTACAGAAAAGGGATTTAATGTTCTGGTCAGCTTGTGTTTAAAATGTAAATCTTAAATAATTGGGATGTGAAGTTCTGTGTCATTGATTGCTTAAAGTCATTAGACTTTAAGCAAAAACTGTGTGGAGAAAACACCATATTTTTGTCAGAGCGATTTAAGTGTGTCTCTGAATTATCTTCGTTTTGTGGACTTTTCTTAGCAAATACTGATATGCAGTTAGCTGTTTTAATTTAATAAACTAATTGGCATATTATGTAAATAATTTGATGAAAATGTTTAATCAATTGGCAACCCTGCTAACCATAGATTTTAATTACAGCTTTCAGTTTAAGGGATTGTTACAGTGAATTTAATTAACATGCAGAATCTGAACTCAATTTTGTTAGATCTTAAACTGATTCCTCAGATTTGAAGGAACAGGTGCCAGTGTGTTCCTAAAGTGATGATCTTTGGCGAACTCATTCTTGTACGAGCTCACCTGGACAGGTGCTGTATTTGAATATGTGATGATGGAGCTGATGCTATGAGACGAGGGAATGCCGAGCTTCTAGCAGAAAGCTGCTGTGCGACACGACTGCTTAATGGCATCCTGACAAACAGCTGCCAGTCTGCGGGCAAATATTTATTCAGTATGCAAACCTGACATCACCTGGGCTTATCACTACATAAACAGCTTGTGTAAACAGTCAGAGGATGGCCTGATTGTGAAGGTTTGGGTGTACGAAGAAATGCAATGAAGCACATTTCCATTCGGTTCATTATCGTGAAGCTCTATCGGCAAAGCTGTGTAGTGGCCATTTAAGTGAAGCCCCACCCCCTTTTTGCACTTGTTGAATAGGTCACAGGGAGGTCACACCATTGCACTTCATACTAACTTATAAAAATCTCATGTACTCTTATACAATCTTATTTATATGAACTTGCACTAATTAATATACTTGAACTGAATATATTTTGAATAAATTGTTCATATACATTACCAGTTTGGGGTCAGTATATTTTCTCGTGCTTACCAAGGCTGCCCTTATTTAGTGAAATATTACTGCAATTTCTAGTTTCTATTTAAATATATTTTAACATGTAATTTACTCATCTGGTGGCATAGCTGAATTTTCAGCAGCCATTACTCCAGTATTTATTTACCATCTCTTTTGATCAATGAATTTAAAATAAAATAAATAAAAAAATCTTACTGCCCTCTAACTTTTGAGTGGTAGTGTATAAGGCATCTTTTTACGATTTAAAAACCTCCATGTAGGAGGTTATTAAATCGTAAAAAGATGCCTCATCTTCACCTTTTGTGTCTTCAGTCTCATTCTTGAGTGTCTATCTCTCTCAGTGACCAGCACAGATGCTACATTTCAGTCAAATGGCCTACAAAGCAAACTCCAACACTCTAATCCTATGTGTAGCCAGCATTAAAAATTGGATTGGGGAGGGATAAGATTAGATTAGGCCTGCTGGATTTAAAATATAAAAAAGTAAAAGCTCCATTTATGCTGGAACATAATCTCCTTTCACTATACGTGGGAGCATCAAGCCTCCCAACAGATGCCAGTCACATATACAGAGATATTTGTCTTCCACCTCACTGTAATTTCATTGCAATTCTTTTCTATTCTTTAATTTTTTAGTTTCCATTGAATGTTTCTTTCCTTCCCCTCGCTTCATCTTCAGATGGATTCGTCTCAGCAGAAGCTTTGTTTAAACCTTAATAGGCAAACCTGATGTCACAAATCTTCCATCTATTTGTTTCAGGTCTGCCAGCTTTTACGCTGATTCCCTGTTTCTTCACAGCTAGAAAACGGATTCATGTCCACGACTGTTACATCACCTGTATAACCAAATAATTCAGAGTGCTTTTAGGAAATTACCTCTCCCTGGGATCTAATCCGTAGCATGAAGCGCCTCTCCTCTGAAACATAATACAAAGCAATCCAGGAGGCAATCATATCAAGAGATTGGAATTTATTCATTTATTTATTTATTTTACCCTCCAAGCGTTTTATCAATCAAAAACATACTTTTTTCCAAAAAGAAAATACTTTTATTTTTCATTTAAGCAACAATCACGATGAACTGCAGTTTAAGGGCAACTTGTTTTTTCTCCGAGGACTGATGTAAAGCATTTTAAGAAAGCTCTTCTCCGAAATTCATTATAAATTCCCTCCAGCTGTAAAACCCTGTTAAAGTGCCCTGCTGGTAATACTGTCCTGGCAGATCGCCCGGTATTGCCTGCCACCAGGACTTTAGAAGCATATTCAGCCATGCCGGACTCACTCAAAGAGCTCTTGGGTTACATCTTAATCCCTCACATCCAATCTAGACAACATCTGCAACCCTGGAATTAGACTGATATGCTCATGACACTCAGCGACTGCTCGCACATCCTGCATGCCGCCACCACACTGACAGACATTGGAAGCATGATGCTTTTACTATATTTCAGGTCAGCGCTTAGTTCATCAGACCATCCAGTGATGTCATTTAGATCTAATTCAAGGAAAAATACCAGTTTAACTTTGGATTACTTTGATTAACACACAAAAAAGGAGATGACAATGGAAGTGATTGAGGCCAATTTGCAGAGGATTTCTAAGCAGAAATTTGAAGTTTAAAAAATTATGCCTGAGTGTAAACCATTTTCTATTTAAATTTTTGTGGTAATCAACATAGCACAACAAGTACTGTTTAAAGAGCAAACTTATAATATCCCCTGAATAACAGACCTTCACCACATGTTAAATAGCTACCCAACAGAAATAAATAGTATCTGTGCTGTTCACTTTGCTGTGTGTTTTTCGTTTTTTGAGCCATGCTTAATTGTTGATCCTCTCATGGCTACATGTACTTAAAATGACAAAGAGAGGGATTTTGATCCATTTCAAAGGCTTTTCCTCTCCTTCTGTTCAACTCCAGCCCTGTGTAAGAGCACCGTCCCCTGCCAGGGATCACTAATCTATATCTGCAGTATTTAGCTAACTTGCTAGGCACATGTTTTTGCTCTCTGACATGGGGGTTCTGCCGCCTAGGAGGGCCAGCGGGGCCAGCTGTCTGCACGGAACTGGACCCCATAGGACCCACCTTCAACCATATGGCACTTGTCCACATCTCAGCACTGGGGTCATGGGCACAGTGAGGGATCTGTTTTCAGGCGGCAGCCCAGTCGAAAGCCCTGCAGGCTAACACCACTAATCTGTGCTGGAAGCCTCAGTGTTCCACTGGATTAAGAGCACACGAGGGGAGGGGAGCAGGAGCCTGCGGGTCAGAAGAGCCTCTGGCACAATCTGACCTTTATCTGTTTGATGTCAGGAAAATCTATACAGTTTGTAGTTTGCAGACTATCAACATGACAAGGAGTGGATACTATGTGTGGGTGGGTTTCATCAACTTTGGCCACTTACTGACCTAGGGATTGATGTTTATTTAAAAAAAAAAAAAAATCAGCTTCTTTCAGTCTTGGAAACTTTTTAGCATTTCATCTTAATTTATTTTTGATACTTTTCAAATGCTGATTAGGTATAGATGTCACTGCTTTATTCTTGTTGTATTGTATGAAAATGATTTCTATTCATTTTCCAGGGAGGAGCTTGATAGTAGATACAAAAGATCAATGTAAATATCTTAAGTGAAGAGAATGTTTTAGCTGTTTGTCATTTCCAGTTGTGATGATTTAAAGTTGTCATTTTGTACCAAAAGATAAAAAACACCCATGTGCGAGACTTTTTATGAAAAGATATTAAACATAACCTGTAAAAAGTTGTGATATAATTACTGATAATTAAAATACTATTCATTATAATTCAACTTACTGAATGCATTACACAAAGAAAAGCCTTTTTAAAGTTTTAGATCAGGTAAAAAAAAAAAAAAAATAGCAACTGATAGTAGCTGGCTCTCAGCTTGTCCACCGCACATGTATGTTAGTGTTGGATAGGGTGTGTCTGATGAAAGATTCCCTGAGCATGCTGTGAAATTCTTGGCTACTGTAATTGAGATCAGTTATCTGCTGGTATCAGAGGTTTATTTTTCTTTCCGCAATGGGGGTGGATCTGCACCCTGCATTCATATTGCTTGTAAACATTTCCCATAAGCATTCTTGATCACAATCCCATACTAGTACCAACCAACTCAATTTTCAAAGCTAATAAGAGACATCAGCTGAATGTTAGATTTATCCAATAATTAAAGCAACAGCCATCCCATGACTGTTGATCTTGCATTAGCTGGTGTATTTACACAGTCAAGATAAGACTGGTTTGAGTCTCTGTGCTGGCGTCAAATTCTGTATCGAGTTGCAATTACATAAAAATCATCAGAGGCAGCTTTGGTGCTTTTTTTTAATAGATGTTGTGACAGTGTAGCCTTTAACGTTGTCATTGAAGAATATATATTTTAAAATGATTTAAAAATTAATTGAATTGAATTATTTTTCAAATCTAATTCTATATGTTCATCCATTGTTTCACGTTTCTTTATTCATAATTGACTACAGATTCTTTCAGAAACAGCTTCAACTGTCTCATAGCTTATGAATCATTCTCAAAATCATTAGTAATCATGAGATTTTCAGTTCTCAACCCTAGATGCAGCTTCTGTGCCGTGTATGTAGCATCAAAATGCTATAGTCATTCAGTCATTGAATGATGAACTGTACTGTGCACCTAGCACAGAATTATGGGTGTGAAAAGACACAAATCCCTCCCTCAGGCAACAGGTTGTAGGACGCATGCCACATCTTTGAAGCTGATATTGCACAGAGATTACCCTGAACAAAGAACATTAACCTGGTGTGATATACCAGTGCTGTTCATGGTGCCTGTATTGTGACGGGTCTTTCACCTGTGATTTATTACAGTTGCTGTATGAGGATAATGGATGATCCGCTTTGCAACTGTGTGAGTTTAGATTACACCTGTAAAACTATATTAAACAGAACATTTTGCTCATCTCTTCAAAGGTGAACAAAGAGGAAACAGCACACCAAAGATAAGTGGAAAGGGACGATATCAGGCAGGTAAAGCTTCATTGTTCTTCCATATGCCAACAATTCATTCTTCTTACAGAAAACAAGCACCAGTCTGTTAATGCCATGCCAGACTGAGATAGATAGATAGATAGATAGATTACATATTACATTACATATTTATACATGCATGTGTATTTATATATTCATAATAAATATACACAGTACACACACACACACATTATGTAAACAAAAACGTTTATTTTGGATGCAATTAATCGTTTGACAGCACTTATATACATATATATATATATATAGGTATTTATAGATATAGATGCATATATCAATCAGTAAGCCATTAAAATCAACAAGATTTGTCACCATCGATAGCTCTCAATAAAGGCAAAATGGCAAAAAAAAATCTAAAAAAAAAAAAAATTCAGCTAGATTAATCTTCTATGTTACTTCATTTGGATAATGCTGGTAAGTGTGACACAAAAAGAATAAAATACAGAATCTCTCTCTCTGATACCATTTCCAATATCTGTTACATCCAGAAAAAAACAGATGTATTTCTGATACATGAATCTTATATTTGAGAATATGTTTGTCAAAATAAATAAATAAATAAATAAAAACTCTTGAGTATGTTTGTCAGTGCATGGTCTTCTTCACGAGACGGCACAAAACACAAAGGGATACATGTATATAGGCCACCTCTCCACTCCTCTTGACCTCCAGCAGAAAAGCATCTTATTCCTCACCCTGAAGAAGAGTATGGCCGAGACTCAGGCCTAATGGGTCTCTAGTGCCACCCTTTGGCTGCTTTGGTTAGTGATCCCTTCAGAAGCCAAAGCATAATTTGCTAACGAACAGACGCCCTGAGAAGTCACTATTCAGTTCTCTCCATGCAACACTTAATTTCTTTAATTATACAGTTTATTAGTTTTCTCGGTTCAGCACGCCCCAACACATCCTTCGTGTGTTATTGTTTCTGAGTGTCAAGAATGGCAAACTCCAATCAAAGAAAATTCAATTCCATTAAATAGCAGCCAATGAAGCAGTTTGAGTTCTTAATGAGAAAGCTCACACAGGGGGCCACTATGAATGTTGTGTGTTTGCTTTCCTGCTTTCTCTCTCTCTCTTACTTTAATTGTATGAGAATGCATTTGCTTTACTTGGTGAGCTAATTATGGATTAGACCTCTTCTCCTGCATCACAGTGGGAAGAGCCTTAATTATAGACTTGAGCATTATTGGAAATGTGTCAACAAAGCCATGAACTGCAACATGTACACAAACAATCATAGCCGTTTAGCCCCATTCTTGTTTCCACTGAGTTATTTATACTGTGTGTACTTATTTGTCAGTTTATTTCAGTTTACTCCTGTTCCCTCTCTTTGTCATTACAGAATGTTACTGTTACTGGACATCACAGTGAAACATTTTCTACTTCAGTGACTACATTTCACACTTTGAATGTTAACAGGGTTAATCATGCTCCAGGAAAAATATATTAAATGGATTAGAATGGTTTGAAAAATTACCTTTCATGCAGTGTGTAAGACAGCTCTAAGTGCATGAAAACATCCTGCAAAGTTTTAAATCTTAAAGTGCACCGTGTATAAAGTTATTGCAGTGTCGACTCTGAATCATTAAAACGAGTCGTTTTTAAAACGAATCCCAAGCCGTTTCATGTTGACGTCAAAATGAAACATTAGCATATTGCCCGCCCACTTATTGCGCGCACAGACCCGGGAAAACTTGGATTTTTGCGTTGGTTTGAATGAAAATGCACATTCATTCTTTGCCGCTAGGTGCCGCTTTTGGAACGTTAAAGGCTCACAAACACTGAAATCGACCAATCACTGCAGACTAGCGTCAGGCAAAGGAGGGGATTGGAAAAATGAATCGTTGAACGAATCGTCTGGGAGTCGTTGAGCAAATGAGGTAAAAAAATAAATGCATATTATAAGAAAATGAAAGTATTTTTTGATCTTGCATGTATGTCAACCTGTTGTTGGGGAACCAAAATATGAACCTTTCATAACCCATAATACGGGCACTTTAATTATTTTATTTGATAAACCTGTTGTTTTATAACCCCCTCCCACTACCTCCAAAAGAATGGTTGCATTTTGATACTTTCAGTAACATGCAGCAATTAACATAATTTTTTATAAATACTTTTCCCATATCAGGACTGAGTATTATATAAAGACAACACATTCATTTTAAAAGAATGATTTTGTAATTCTAAAGTGTTTTACCTTCAGTCTATAGCTTAAGCACTAAGTACTATATAATCTATGTTACTTCCTCACTTGACTGAATCTGTGAAGGGTTTTTTTTTATTGTATCCCCCTATTTACTGTATGTAATGATCTGTTTGTATTTCTTTTTTAATATTTTGAATTTTAGCATATACCTTGTGAACTCTCACAGCCGAAATAGCAATCTCACAAAAGACAACAGGCCTAGAATTACAGTATGTTTTCTCTTATTTTTCCGTACTATGATATTTCCTTACAGTAGTTTGTACCTGACACTACTGTCTACATATGTTTGCTGCCAATCAGAGTGCTGCTGCCTGTAACATGAAGGCAAGCTCTTTTCCATAATGAAATTACTTCTGGTATCCCGTAGCCGTATAGCTCTGATCTCTTGTGCATGACATATCACAGTCACCCCACTGAAAAAGCCAATTAGCAATGGTTTGCCCTCTGTTAATGGCCTTTATAGCCCTTCAGCAGTCTCTCACTGCTATTAAACCATATACTGTACATAATGAATCAAACGTATTACTGCACAAACCATATAACCTCTTCTTAGAATGTTTTCCTTCTTGTGAGAGCAAGTAAGAGACTGAAGAAAAGCAGTAATCTCACGTCAGGGTCCAGCTGATTTTTTCTTCATTAGAAATAAGATTTAACCATTTGTGCTCCTGTTGTCATTACATGGCGGATTTAGACATCTACTGAAACAGCAGAATCTTTGTTCGTGTGGAGTTGCCAACATTCCCAGCCAAGAGTTGTATTGATTGATTAACCACTCTGCCAATGAACTAACAAATACTGACCTTCTGAAGTCCACAGGGCATGTGCCAAAAAAGAGAAAAAAGTCTTTACTACATTGATTATTTAATGGAAGCTCAAAATGATGCTTATCACACAGCGTTTTGTCACTCGTCAGAGATCAATAGGCCCTCAATACATTGACCTTTCTAGAGATAAGCTAGTGATATTCTAATGTACTTAGATGCTGTTTACTTCAGTTGCTGTAATTTAAAACGAAATCTGTATTTCAAAGAAAATGTTAGCAAATTGCCATTGATCATCAGTCCCGAGGTAACAGTACCGGCCTACTGTGCAATTTCAACAAAACTGTAGATGTTAGATTGTTTAAAGCAATAGAAATACTCTAAAACCTGTTTTTTATTCTTTATTTTGGTGTAACAATGTAAACAACAGCACTTATTTCGAAACAGGTTGTAGCTACATTCATCTCTGCCATGTTGTTATTCCTTTTGATACTCAAGATTTGAATCGGTAATCTATTCTATTTGGTTTGAATTCAGAATCACAGGCACACTGTTGAATTATTTGTAACTTATGATCCAGTTTTATCATATTCCAGATTTTTAATTGGGCTTTAATCCATGATGTTTGCACCTTATCTAAATCTTCCCAAGTTTGTATGTGCTAATACTGCCTCAGTTGGAGCATCATTCATTAATCAAAGTTCAATATCATTCCACCTATAGCTTGGTATGTTGAATTACATATGTTAATTAATGTAATGTTTACTCTGGGCTGCATAAAAATAATCCCCAAAAAGATAATGCCATACCTCTCTGTTTTGGATTTAATCCTGAGTTTTTATCCCTGCCAAATAAATCTGTAAAAAAACTTATTTAATTCGGACCAGTGTCTTGAGGGAATTTCTAGGGAGTGCTTGAAATAAATAGAGATATCATGGAAGGATGTTTAACTTTATAGTGTCAGTTCTATGACTAAGACCAAGGAAAGAGATGTCATTTTTGATTTTTGTACCAAAATTCACCTCTGCTAGTTCTCTGTTCAGTTTTCACCTCTTCTCCTCTAGTCTGTTATTTGTTCTCTTTAGTTCTTCTTTTAGTTCTTGTCAGTAAGCTATAACTTACGTATTGTCCCTTCTGAACTCCTGGAGTTTATTGAGAATACTTCGCAGACTAACTTCGGAACTACCTTCACCAGAGCTACTTCTGTTACCTTACCACGCTTCAGGGTCATCTTCTATCACATTTAGCGATGTCCTAGTAACCCCTTTCTCCACTGTTACACAAAATATGAACTAGGGCTCTCAAAACATTGTTTTTGGGGTTATTTGACAAAACCATCTGGGAGCTCGAAAATATTTGGTGCCTTAACCGGAAACCCTAAAACATAACTTGTTTTGTGCTTATAGTCTGGAGGCACATGGGCTTCTGGTTAAATTCTAACCCCATAAATAACTGTAACAAAAAACACTGGCCTTGTACATTCATGCCATTACTACACTGTAGACTGTCCCATCTGGTCAGTTTGTCAAATCAACTGAATGCACATGATAAAAAGGAACAACAGTGTGGCTGATCCATACATTTTTATCGTTGGCTGAGTGGACTGAGGTATGAAACGTCTGGAGCAGAACTGGCTTTCTCAATAGACATCAGCCACATTGAGACAAATGGGAAATGACATGGAACATAATGCACCAACTAGATGCCACACAGGGCTGCAGTAATGGGTCAGAAATCCAGGAGCCTGGAGCAGAAGCTGTCAAAACTAGGCAGCGCATGAACGACTAATGTTTTTCATCCATTTTCCCTTGCAGCTAAAAGCGCATGTCCAGTGCCAGGCCTGTTCGCGATCCCGAATCTAATGCACCCCTCCCTCTTTTCCTTTTTCTAATCCACGCTGTTCCACCCTGCAGTGCGAATCAGCCAGCCGTGCTAAAAAACGTTTGCTTTTTAATTAATCACACTGATAGGACGGCGGCCCAGACGCTCCCTCCCTAAATTTAAATCAATTGCGCAAGCCGCAGCTTCCTGTCAATATTTTCCATAGTGCCAAAAAAAAAAAATGCTCAGAGTTGCAGCCTGGGCTGACCTAATAATGCACCCTGAGGGGGAGCTGGCTCAATAGTGGCTTTACCTCCCTATGCTGATCAGACTCCATTGTCCATGCTATTCAGTGTTGGCTACAGGCTACAGTAGAAATCAACCCATCCAGAGCTCACAGAGAAAAGTCTTTGACCAACTGTCATGCAGAGCTACCATCCTGCTAGATATAAAGAGATATGTTTTGTAAATAATGGTATTTATAATACAAATTTTATTTTAACAATGGAGTAAATTCACTTCTGTTTAGTT